>JADRCD010184647.1:0-12955 GCA_019843815.1 Montemys delectorum
GGGGGGGGGGTAGGAAGGAGAGGAGAGGCATGAACAAGAAGAGATGCAGACTAAACAAAAGGTATGATCCCTTGGCTTTATGCACCCCCCCCCTTTTAGGTAATTCAAAGAAATTTCCTATTAGATAGTTACCAAAAAGTTGGGTACTTCGAAACCCATAGCTTTGGGCATCTTAACAGTAATGCTAAGCAGAATAATAATGTGAGACTCACCAGTTTTCAGTGTTTCAAAGAACACAAGTAGTTATCACTGGGACCTGTGAGGGTGACACTTCCAGTTGAGGCAGCAGCCACCCTGGATGTACATGGAGGGAATCAATCCTTCCTGCTATGCAGACCCCATTGGAAGATTCCCTCAACACAGACAAAATATTCCTGCCTTAGGCCTATTATTGCTGTGATGAAATAATACCATGACCAAAAGCAAGTTAGGGAGGAAAGGGTTTATATGGCTTACATGTCCACATTCTTGACCATCATTGAAGGAGGACAGGACAGGAGCTCAAATAGAGCAGGAGCTGATGCAGAGGCCATGGAGGGATGCTGCTTACCGGCTTGCTCCTCATGGCTTGCTCAGCCTGCTTTCTTATAGAACCCAGGACCACCAGCCCAGGGATGGCACCACTCACACTGGACTGGGCTCCCCCATCAATAACTCATTAAGAAAATGCCCTACAGACTTGCCTGTAGACCAGTCTCCTGGAGTTTTGTTTTTTTTTTCCAATTGAGGCTCCATCACCTCAGATGACTGTAGCCTGTATCAAGTTCATACAATTAGTCCCTGTCAAATACTTTCCAGCAATTGTAGACCACACCTTACATTTCAGGCTAGTGTACCGGACAGAATCCTTGAAACTCCCAGCCCTTGTAGGCTCATATGTTACCAAACTGTGCTCATTGCTACCAGGACCATAGAGGACCAAGAGAAAACTGGGATCTGTGAGAGAAAAAAAAAACCTCAAATTCAGTGACAACACCAGCAAGTGACAAAAATTCCTTCAAATTTGGGAGTTAAAAAGAAGCTGTGATTTGGGGGCAGGGCACTATTCAATCGTACAGGACTCGCCCAGCAAGTATGAGGTTCCAGGTTCCATCTCTAATGTTGGGGAGGAGAAAAGGACATGGTTTGATTTGGGATGATCAAAAGATAATCACCTCTTAAATAAATTCCATGCGGGATTACCGGAGATGATGCAGATACTCTAAGCACACAGAGGCACGCTCCCCTTTTATTCTTGAGATAGAGTCTCTGTGGATTCCTGCTCTGGTAACACCCACTGACCCATTCATTCACCACTCCTCACTGTCCCCAGGCTTGCTGCAGCTCCCTCTGAGGACAAAGGGTCAGTGACCCGACCTGTTTTGCAGTACTTGATCTTGCCTGAGAGGTATGGTTGCTTTCCAAAACCAGACTGAAATCTAGGTCTCCCCCAGGGCAAGCACACCAGGCCTGGGAAGGCATAAACACGAGTCCCGGAAGCCATGCAGGGAGGGACTTCACATCACCACCGCCCAGGGAATTTTTGTGGATTTTCTGGTACTTCTAGAATGTTTATGAGTCAGAAGTAGAAGTCAGAGCTCAGAAGACTCAACCTTTAAAAAAGAATCACAAATCAAAACAAGCTTCGATTTGGAAGTTTTGTTCAGCTACCAAATGCTTTCTGTTTCAAATATAATTAAACAGAAATAGCTTAGATTTTCATGTGTGACATCTAGTTACAGTTAAAGACAAAACACAACTGGACCCCAAATAGCCAAACCCAAAAAGCCGCAACTGGGTCTTGAATTGGCTTACCTTTGGTCATTTTTCTTCCACAGTGTTTTAAATGTATAAATGCTGTCATCAACCGCCCACTCCAGCTTGAGATTCACTACAGAGTAAGCCGGGCCTGGATGCTCTCAGGTGGCAGTTTAAGGCACGAATCTGCCGTTTCTAGCTTTCTTTTTTTCACACTTAGCACCCAAGGATGGTGACCTGAACACCTGACCTGCTTGTCAGTGTTTGGATATGGCTAACTAATTCTTCACAGTAGCCTAATATGAACTCCATAGATGCTGGAATCTGAATTAGGAAATTCTTGCTGAAGCCAGCATAATGGTGCACACTGGTATTTGGTAGGTGAAGGCAGTAAGATTAGGAGTTCAAGGTCACCCTCAGCTATAGAGGAATTTGGAGGCTAGTCTAGGCTTCATGAGACCTCCATCTCAAACCAAAGCAATCCAGGAACTAAATTCGAGATTACAGGATGAGCCACCATGCCCCTCTCTCTTTCTGGTGGTTTTCCAACTTTCATTTCCATAGGAGTAAAGATTGGTGTGGCCTTATGGTGGATACTTATCTACTAGATCTGGGTGGGAGCCAGGAATTTGTCCTGGAACCCGCCGACAGGTGATCTTGATACGAATTGTTTGTGCACGGCATTTTATAAAAAGCATTTCTAACACCTGTCAATTCTTTAAGACTCTTAATAGTTTGGAGGCTCCTCTCATCAAGGACAACCAAACTACTCAGAGTTGTAGGTCTGCTTGGAACCTTTGGAGAGAGGTGTTAAAGCAAACGTGATTATGTCTAACGTCCACCAGGTGGCAGCAGACTCTTCCTCCACTCGTAAAAGAGTCGCCACTTCTCAGGCCACCATTCCAAAATTTGTGGCTCAGCAACTAACTTCCAGTACTGTCCTTGTTTATTGAAAGATAGGAGAACTCTTGAGATCCGATTTTATCAGATCCTTTACTACTCCTCAAGGATGCGATAAATATTTTTTTCAGAAGCAGAATTATAGTTTTATCACTTAAGACAGTCTTGAGCTCTTCAGCATCTCTTGGAGAAGGGATAGTCAAAGAAAACTACCCTTGGTTTGGGGACCTAGACCTGCTAACTCCAATCAAAAGTGGTTTTTTAAATGACTAATTGAAAATTGAAATCTCTCTGGAAATGATCAAAACATTCTTATTGATCTAAATCAAAGAATTCTGAAGCATTTTGAATGTTAATTAGCTGTACTTTCCTTCTTTCTTTTTGTCAGGTTTTTTGAAACAGAGTTCAAGGCTAGCCTCTTCCCTCGTGGGGTGGGGGGAGATAGGGGAAGAGAGAAAGAGAGGAAACAAAGTGTGGAAGTGTGGCAGACTAATAATACTCCGTCTCTCAGATATGCAATGCTTTCTTTCTTTTCTTGTCTCGGCCTCCCTGAGTGCTGAGATTAAACATAGTTAGCCACCATGGCCAGATAAAATGATTCCCAAGCCCTAAATCAAGCCAGATTTGAGAGGAACATTTTGATTGGTTAAAACCTTCTTTCTCACTCTTTCTCTGGTGTTTTGTTTTGTTTTTTTAATGGCTAGATGCATAAGTATTTCAGACATGCACATTATGAGGGTTTTCTGTTTTCTTTTCCTACTCCCCCCGCTCTCACGTTTAGAAGGACTTAGTGTGTTACCTTTAGAAGTTGTTGTCTTAGGCTACAATTACCTACCCTTTATCTACCAATTTTATCCTTTAAAATTGGTCATTCATTTGACAATCCCCACCTACTTTATAGAATTCCTTTTTCTCTAAAATGAAATTATTTTATAAGTTTTCTTTTCCTTTTTTTTTTAAAAAAATAAAGGGTTTTTCTCTGTGCAACTCTGGCTGTCCTGGAACTCACTCTGTAAACTTAGTGAGATCCACCTCAGACTCAGAGATCCACCTGCCTCTGCCTCCCAAATGCCAGGATCAAAGGTATGCACCACCACTGTCAGGCTGTAAATTTTCTTAAATAAGAAAGCATCTTAGTTACTTGTCTATGGCCATGATAAGACATGATGGCTGAGACAGCTGATAAAAGAAAGCTGTTCATGGTTCCAGAGGGCTAGAGTCCGTGACCATCATGGCCAGAGTATGGTAGCAGGCAGATACTTCACTGAAGCCGTAGCTGAGAGCTTACATTTGATCAACAGGTGCAAGGCAGAGAGTGAGAGAGCTAAGAACCTCAGAACCTTTGGAACATCAAAGACCACCCCCAGGTGACACATCTCTGTCAACAAGGCCACACTTCCTAATCCTTCGAAAATAGTTCCATCAACTGTGGAACAAGCATCCAAATGTGAGTTTATGGGAGCTATTCTTATTCAGACCACCACAGAAAGATGTCATTTAAAAATAAATAAATAAATAAATAACTTATTACTTAGACCAGAGAGACATGTAGTGTGAATTAATCACAAACTTTGTTTATAAGTGCAATGGCCAATGTCACATCTGGAATTTCACAGCTCCCCTCCCCATCCTGTGGCTCCCACATCCTTTCTAACTTGACTTCCATGGTAGCCCCTGAGCCTTGGTTGAGGAGAGATTGACACAATTGTTCTCTTTAGGGCAGAGCACCTAGCAGTCACTTATTCTTAGCACACTGGCAAGTTATGAGCCTCTCGTTAACGGGTGCCTACTACAAAAAAAGAACTTTCTTGGACTAAGGTTGAAAGCAATACTTATCTGTATGTATAAACTTAAATATTTAGAAAGCAGTTTGGCAACATGATCATTTAATAAAACAGCAATGATAGGTTCCTTCATAGACCCTATGAACTCCCCACCCTTGAATTATTGACCAGGTTTATAGTATCAGGCATGAATCCCTCCTGGGCAGAAGTACCCAAATCCAATCAGAAAGAAGTTGGTTACACCCATAACAGGTATGCCGGTATTGAACCGCTAGGCACGCTTTGACTGGCATGTGAGTTCTGTAGCATGCAGGGTTCAGCACAGGGTAAGACCAGTGATGTCTTTTCCTTCCCCCCTCCCCCAGCCTGCACAGCCTATAGCAAGATTGGACGTGATGAAAGTAGCCAGCTCGGAGGAAGTTTTCTGATCAGTTCCAGATTGATTTCTTTATATTCTGAAACTCTAGTGTGTGGCGTCCTCAGAAATAGGTGTTGTGGTCAGAAAAAGAGAAAGAGCTATAAGAATATGTTCTGGCGAGGTGTGGGGGGAGGGGGTGCCTTGGCGGGGCCCATGCAGAGGCATCCCTTCCTCCTGAGGGACCAGATGCACACAGGTATAGTATAGAATAGAGTTTATTCAGGGCATGGGGAGGGGAGTTAAGAGGGTAGTAGAGGCAGAGAAAGGCAAAGAGAAGGAGAGAGTAGAGATGTAGGGGATGGCCATGACCACGTGGAGAGAGGGGGGAAGGGAACGGGGAGAGGGGGAAGTAAGGGGAGAAGAGACAAGGGAGAGAAGGAGTAAGAGAGCGAGGAGAGGGCAAGCAGCCCCTTGTATCCGGCCAGGCCTACCTGGCCATTGCCAGGTAACCATGGGGAGGAGCATACCTGGCCGCTGCCAGGTATCTGTGGGGGTGGAGTTTATACAGAATACTAACAATAGGACCCTACTACTATCTAGTTGAGTAACCAAGATCTCTAGCCATATCTGCAGCATCATTTTGGAGGTCTCTGGGACATCCTTGATCAGTATTTCGCAGGGAAGTATCTTACGCTTGGCATTGAGAGTCCTGAATAATAACCCATGTCTCCTGGTAACAGCGGTTATCTACCCACACGGGGTATTTCTGCCCCAGCCCCCTCTAAAGCAACATTAGTCAGCACAGCTGGAATCTCCAAGTAGTTTCAACTTGTCTATCCCTGAAAGCTGATGATGTTAAAGGCCTTCTAGAACGTTTATAGGCCATCTGTGCTTCTTTTCAAGAGCTCTCGGTCTGGCTCCACGGCCTATTTTCTATTGAGCTGTTTTCTTGCCGGCTAGGCATTGGAGTTCTTTCTACTTACTGTAGATCCCAATCCTCTACTAGATATTGCCGCTAGCAAAAAGGAAAATTGCCTCCCATTCTGTAGACTGCCTCTTTGGTTGATTGACCGTTGTCTTTGAGGTACAGATGCTTTCACGGGTTCCTGGTTTGTCAGTTATTGGACTTTTTTCTTCAGTGGTCAGAGTCTTATTCAGAAAGTCCTTAACCAGGCCTCCACCTGGAAGTGCCCTCCATACTTTCAATAGGTGTAAACTCTCTGGTCTTGTACAAATCTTTAATCCTTTGGGAGCTGGGGTTTCTGCATGGGAGAGATGAGGAGAGTATTGCTCTTACATCCAGTTTTCCAAGCACCATTTGTCTTTTCTCAGATTCGGATGGGTATTTTTGGTATCTTTGCCAAGGGTCAGGTAGCTGTAGCTGTGTGACCTTGTGTCTGGCTCCTCTGTTCTATTCTATGGATCTATGGGTCTGTTTTGTGCCACTGCCAAGCTGTTTGGTGTTTGCTTGTTTGTTTGTTACTATGGCTCTGTAGTATAACTAGAAACTAGGTATGGCGATATCTCTAGCACTATTCATCTTGGCTCAGGACTACTTTGGCTACTCAGAGAGTCTTTTTGCACATCCATATGAGTTTTAAGATTATTTAAGTTCAGTAGTTAAATTTTTTTCAGCTTTTTTAAAAATGGTTTAAAAAATGAAGTGATATTGGAGTTTTGTCAAGAGCTTTTTCCTGTATCTAGATGGCCTTGTGATTTCTTTTCTTGAGTACATTTATGTAATAAATAACATTTATTTACTTTTATATATTACTTTATAACTACATCTCTGGAATAAAGTCTACTTGATTATGGTAAGTGATCTATTAAATTAGCTTACAAGTATTTCTTTGAGAACTTTTGCAATTATAGTCATATGGTCATTGGGGTTATTGGTCTTAATTTTCTTTTTTGTTTCATCTTTATCTGATTTTTAGATCAGGATAGTACTATCTTCATAACAATATTTTGGTAATGTTTCTTCATTTCTTATGGATTAGTTTGAGAAGTATTGGTAATTAGTTCTTCTTTGAAGGTCTGATGAAATTCAGTATTAAATCCATCTGGTCCTGGATTTACTTTAGTTGGGAGATTTTTAAAATCATTGCTTCAATCCCATTGCTTACTATAGATCTGTTTTAGTTGTTGGTCTCCTCATGGTTTAATTTTGGTTGGTCATTTACATCTTAAAATTGACCTATTTCTTTTAGCTCTTTCCAATACAGTGGGAAGATATACCATTTTAGGTAAGACTTAATGATTTTTGAATTTCATTGGTGTCTGTTGTAATGGCTCCTATTCCAGTTCTAATTTTTTCAATCTGGATCCTTGTCTTATTTCTGTTAGTTATTTTGGGTAAGGGCTTACAAGTCTTTATCTTTTCAATGATAAATGTTTTCATCGA
This sequence comes from Montemys delectorum, assembly GCA_019843815.1. Lineage (NCBI taxonomy): Eukaryota > Metazoa > Chordata > Mammalia > Rodentia > Muridae > Montemys > Montemys delectorum. The sequence continues at coordinate 7,184 of JADRCD010184647.1, forward strand.
TTCTCTGTATTATTTTATTGTTATTTTTATTCCATTAATTTCTACCCTTGTTTTTCTTAATTCTGTCTACAGACTTGTCCTTCTTTTTGCAGACATTTAAGGTGTATCATTAAGTTATTTATTTAAGATTTCTCTGTTGTTTTTTTTTTTTAATATAGACTCTTAAAGCTTAGAATTTCCTTCTTAAGATGCTTTCATTGTATCTCATAGTTTTGGTATGGTATATTTTAATTTTCACTTGATTCTAAAATTTAAATTTTTTTCTCCATCAATTATTTATTTATTAACTTTACATCCTGATCACTCCCCTGTTTCCCCTGCTGCCCTCACTTCCAACAGTCCCTCCACCCACCTACCCTTCCCTTCTCCTCTGAGAGGGCAGAGCCCCTCCCCCACAGGTACCCCCCCAACCCCAACCCTGGCATATTAACTCTCTGCAGGGTAAGGCACATCCGTTCTCCCACAGAGGCCAGAGAAGGCAGCCCAGTTAGGGGAAAAAGATCCACAAATAGGCAACAGATTTAGAAACAGTTGTTGGAAGACATTTTAAATTTTTTCCTTCTTGATTTTTTTAAGGATCCAGTCATTCCTCAACAGTTCATTGCTTACTCTTCATGAGTTTGTATTTGTTCTAGGCTTTGTCTTGCTGTTGATTTGTAGCCTTAGCCCATTGTGAACAGATAGAACACAAGAAGTTATTTCAGCTTTCCTATATTTATTTGTTAACAATTGTTCTGTGTCCTAGTATATAATACGTTTTAGAGAAACTTCCATGGACTTCTAGGAAAAGTGTGTATTCTTTGTTGTTTGTATGGGTGTTCTGTAGCTGTCTGTTAAGGCCACTTCCTATGTATTGTCACTTGATTCATAGATTTCTCTGTTTGGTTTGTTTGGATGGCCTGTCAACTGGAGAGAATAGGGCATTTAATGTCACCCACTCCTTATACTGAGGTTCACCTATGACTTCACACTTAGTAGTGCTTCTTCTATGAAATGTGGTGGTTCTGTGCTCAGGGCATTGCCTTTAGAATCGTCAGGTCTTCTTGATTGATTGTCCTCTTAGTCAGCAAGAAGGGACTGTCTTTATCGGTCCCCACGAGCTGGGGTTTGAAGGCTATTTTGTCAAGTATTAGACCAGTGATGCCACCTGACTCCGAGGTCTATTTGCTTGGATCATATTCCGTCCCTTCACCCTAGTGGTATCTATGTTTTATAGTGAGATAGATTCCTTAGAGGTAGGTGATAAATAGATTGCTCATGCTTTTTGATCCCACACACTAGTCTGTGGCTTTTGACTGGGAGATTGAGACCATCAATCTTCTGGATTACTATTTAAAGGTATGCATTGATGCCTGTCATTTTGTTGATATTGTATGGTTTTTTCCCCCTCTTCCTCTCTTGATCAACTATTTTCCTAGTATGATTTATCTTTCCCTATGGCTTTGTGCATTGTTTTCCTCCCTTCAATATGAAGGATTCCTTCAACCATTTTATATAGACCTGGGTTAGTGATCATCAATTCTTTTGGTCTATTTTTATCCTGGGGAGGTTTTGTTTTCCTTCATTTATGACAAGTAACTTTGCTGGTTAGTCTGGTGTCCTTCAGATCTTGAAAAGCATCATTCCAAGCGCTTCTAGCTTCAAAAGTTTCAGTTGAACAAGCTGCTGTTATTCTGAGCCGGCCTGCCTTTGCGTGGGTCTTGGCATTTCTCTCTTACTGTTCTCTGGATAGTTTCTTTGTTCTGTGTACTTAATGCTTTAATTTTAATATGACAAGTGAGGTCCTTTTTTGATCTTGTCTGTTTTTACACCTTACAGGTCTCCTGTGTTTGAATATTTTTCCTCACTCTGACAGATTTTCTGTTATGATTCTTTTGAAGATGTTTTCCATGCCTTTAGAGTGAGATTCTCCTGTTGCATAACCTGAATTCAGTCCTTTCAGAGTGCCACATGTATCTGGGAGTTCTCCCTGGTATCTTTTTTTTATTATTATTTTATTGCCTTGGTTATTTTTCTATTGCTGTGAGAGAAACACTATGACTAAGGCCACTTATAAAAGAAAGCCCTGAGGTGGGGGCTTGCTTACAGTCTCAGAGGGCAGGGTTAGGACCTCCATGGAGGGAGGCACAGGAGCAGAAAGGCACAGTGCTGGAACAGTAGTTGAGAGCTTACATCTGATCCACAGACAAGAAGCAGAGAGTAAGAGCGCTAACTGGGCATGGCATGGGCTTTTGGAACCTAAAAGTCCACCCCCAGTGACCCACTTCCTCCAACAAAGCTACACTGTATCCTGCTCACCAGTGTACCAACTGGGAATCAATCAGACATTTAAATCTGTGAGCCTATGGACACCATTCTCATTCAAACCACACTTATCTTCCTCTTTGTTGAATTGTTCCAACTCCTACCCATTGTATTCCAGCTTACCTACCCTGTCATCTCCGTGGTCCACTCTATTTTTTTTTTTAATTTTGTTTTTGTCTTAGTCAGGGTTTTTATTCCTGCATAAAACATCATGACCAAGAAGCAAGTTGGGGAGGAAAGGGTTTATTCCGCTTACACTTCCACATTGCTGTTCATCACCAATGGAAGTCAGGACTGGAACTCAAGCAGGTCAGGAAGCAGGAGCTGACACAGAGGCCATGGAGAGATGTTTCTTACTGTCTTGCTTCTCCTGGCTTGCTCAGCCTGCTCTCTTATAGAACCTAAGACTTCCAGCCCAGGGATGGCACCGCCCACAAGGGGCCCTACCCGCTTGATCACTAATTGAGAAAATGCCCCACAGCTGGATCTCATGGAGGCACTTCCCCAACTGAAACTCTATTCTCTGTGATAACTCCAGCCTGTGTCTAGTTGACACACAAACCCAACCAGTACAGTTTTTTGGGGGGTTTGGGTTTTGTTTTGTTTTGTTTTGTTTGTAATGTCTAGTACCCTGGATTGATGCTTCTTCATAATTTCTGTCTTTGTTGGATTTCTTGTTTATATTATGCATTACTTCCTTGTTTTATTCAGCTCTTTGTAACCTTGATCATGTGGACAGTCATTATTTCAAGTTCTATGTGGGAGTTCATCTAACCCACTCTCATTAGGTGCCATTACTTGTCAGGTTAACACTATGTGGAAGAGTTCTGATGTTTTCGGTTTTTGGTTTGGGTTTTCTTTTTTTTTAAATGTTGCTAGGTTGGGATTTATGCACCTAGTGTTTTTTTTTTTTTTTTTTTAAACTTGGTTTAGTTTTCGATCAGTTATTTTCCTTCAGTTGAAGTATTTGCAATTTTCACATAGACTTGAATGTGTTAGAGCTCAATGTGCTGTAGTTAAAATAATTCCTCACTCCCGGAGCTCCCAATGCCTGGTGTAAGCTCTGTACCATCTCCCAAGTAGAATATTAACTGCAAGAGCAACTGCAGCGGCTGAATACTAACACTATTGAAATATTTTATTAGCCAATTCCCAGCAGTGGCTCCTCTGGCTTCAATAACTTTTGGAGGACAAACAGGCAAGAATTGCGTGGAGTGGACTTGGACTTTAGTTAACATGTTTGTTCTTTAAAGAGTGTGAACAAGCATGGAAGGGGATGGGCAGAGAGGTGGGGAGAGTTGTGGAGGAGTGGGGGAGGGGAGCTGTGGTCTGACAATATTGTTAAAAAAATTATTCTCAAGAAAAAAAATATAAAAAATCGTTATATAACCTAAAACTAGAAAATATGGTTAGGGTTAGGAGGGAAGCAGAGTAAGGGAGGAGGAATATTAAATTAACACTGAGTAGAAGACAGGGTGAGGTGGATAAAGTGGCGGGAGAGGCAAGGTGGGTGAGATGTCCATGGGTTAGAGGAGGAGATAAAGAAAGAGAGAAACAAAGAATGGGTGAGATGTGGCCAGAAGGCTCTTATAAAGAATGCCTTGCTGTGAATTGGGGGGGGGGCGAGGAGGGAGGGCAGGGGGGATAACCAACAGCCCCCAAACCTAACTGAGCACTCTGAAGACAAAAGCAAAGCCATCGTGAGGCATACATGCAAGAGTAGAAAATGAGTAGCAGAAAGTAAAAACAATAAAAGAACTTAATGGAGTAAACTGCGGGCTCTGCTGCACAGAGTTGAAAGACAGCCTTCCCAGATCCCTCCGCTTCTTACAAGCCCAGTGCATGCAGGTGGGAGGCCCAGTGCATGCAGGTGGGAGGCCCAGTGCATGCAGGTGGGAGGCCCCATGCATGCAAGTGGGAGGCACTGTATCTGCAGCCTTCTGGTTCCCCGGTAGTCCGGCTTGTGAGTAAAGGAGGTTGTGAGCTTACTTGTTTGTACTGGCAGAACCCCCACATGCACTGTGGCTTCTTCTGGTTTTGCAGCTCCAGTGCATGTGAGGAGCAAGGTAGGCTGCAAACTCCCTCTGCATCTTCCCTTGCTCTTCCCTGGGCAGCTCTACCCAATCTAGACTCTTATTAAAATGTAATTAAATAATGCTATGCATTACAACTATTGCAATAGAATGCAGCTTAAAGCAATACAAGTATTTTTAATAAGCTATAATTTATACACTGGCTTCGTTTCGGAAGTTGGTACAAATTGCTGTAGTAACTGCTTTCGTGACTTAAAATACATTATTCAAATGAAATATTATCGCTTATACCTTCAATTCCCCAGTTTCTCTATGCAAATGCATGCAATGCAGGCTCTGTCGCATGGAGGAAAATGCCTTTAGTTGCGTTACTTATTTGCAGGGAGGGGATTTGCAGACTTTGAGAAGGATGGCAGGGGACAACAGCCACTGAGTGCTCAGCATTCCGACCAGCACACAGTCAGTTCGTATATCTGAAAGGAAGAGATCGCAGAAGAATATGCACAGACTGCTCCATAGCATGAATCTTTCTGACCTTAAGCTGAGAGCTACTGTTCTTATCTTTTATCTTTTTTAAATAGAACATCAGAAACCAGCCACCATTCAGTATGCTGGCCTACTCTGATCTTGCAGGGAGATGAGGTCAGGGGCGGTGTTGGTGTTTCTGGCCAGCACAGCTGCCTGTGTTCTGGGAGCACGGGGAGGCAAGGCTGGCTTGGCACTCTCTGAGGCCTGCATTGCTAACCCCACTTCAAAGTCAAGGCCTGCTTCTATTTTTGTCTAGGGTCGGCAGCCCGCCCATGCAGTTGCCTCTTGAACAAAAGGTTCTGCCAGATCTCTGACACCTTTGAGCCACACAGTCTCATCACACAATAATAAAAATAGTCACGATTCATTGTGCTGTGTGGCATTCAGTTTATAAACTCTTCTACCCAGAACCTTGAAACGGCAGTCCGCATTATCCCTATTTTACAATTACAAGAAAAGTTGAGCCCTGGTGAGAAACCAGACACCACACGTCCACACCTGTGTGGACTCTGAATCCCCACTCTTCCAGCTTGCTGGCTCTGACAACCCTTACTCTTTCTCCCAAAGAGTTATCTTTAAACCTGAGATAAAACGTAAAAGCCTATCGTTTCAGTGATGCTTGTTTTAGTTTGTTTTCTATCGCCTCGATAAAGCACCACATTCGAAAGTAACTTGGGAGAGGAAAGAGTTCATTTCATCTTACAGCTTGTAGTCTTTCCTCGGGGAAAGTCGGGACAGGAACTAAGGCATGAACCTGGAAGCGGGAACCGTTTTGATGTACCTTTATCGCATTCGTCAAACTGTCTTAAAACGTTCAGATCCTTGGCAATATTTCTGATAAAACAGATAGATGAATAGATAGATAGATAGATAGATAGATAGATAGATAGATAGATAGATAGATAGA
>JADRCD010184648.1:0-20576 GCA_019843815.1 Montemys delectorum
TGACGTGGATTCATGGAGTCACAGCTTCTGATTATAAAACAAACAAACAAATAAAAACAAATAAACAAAGAACACACACACGCACACACACACACACAAAACTTGCTCTCCATTTGTAGGTTCAAAGATGGCTTTTTAGACGTTCTTTATTGGTCTATGTTCCTCTCTATTCTCCCTCTTCTATCTGCCCGCTACCTCATTGAATTCTCCCTGTTCTATTATTCCATACCCTCCTTCAAATCACTATGACTTTCCTGCCTCTGTGGTTAATTTAAACACATATCTAAAGGTTCACAGCTAGCACCTGCATACTCGAGAGAACTCGAAGTGTTTATCTTTCTGGGCAGGGTTACCTCACTCAGAATGATTATTTCCAGCTCTATCCGTTTATCTGCGAATCTCACTTTTTTCTTTACAGCTAAATAATATTCCATTACGGGTAGGCAACATATTCTTGTTGTCCATTCATCAGTGAATAGACGCTTGGCTATTTCCAACTACTGTCTACTGTGAGTGACTATGAACAGGCAAATCTCTCCGTATGTATGGCTTCCGGGACAGTTCAAGCCTTTCATCCTGCTGACTCCACCGCGCCCCTTCTGCATAGCATCCATGCATTATTCTGGGTCTATTTTTTTAATGCTTGTCTTTTAAATGTGGTCCTCATCAGTCGCCCATTGTCTTAGCCGACTCTAACATTCACTTGTTGAGCACCTGAACCACATGCACATTGAAAGCACAGTAGTTTTTGCACCTCAGGCAAAACCTCATGAAACCTGTTCAAATGGTTCTGTTTCGATGGAGTTTTATATTCCAGGCCAGTAGCAACAGGCAGGCACTATCTGCAAATACAACCTGAATAAGTACCTAATTACAGAGTCCCATTGGACAGGGGTTGTGGGGCTGGAAACTTTTACAAAGGCTCTGACCCCTCAGGGCAGAAAAAGCTTCACAGTCCGGAGGATTTTGTTAACTGAGTCACGGGCCCGGAATTTGCTCTGAGTGTTAACCGGCATCCAGGAGGCTAGCAGGCCTGTTTTAAGTACACCTCAGACAGCCCGAGAGGCTCCGTGAGTTTCATGGAGATGGTCCTTCCCCCGGAATGTTCTCTCATGGCTGAAACCCAACCTGCTGAAACCTGCATCAGTGGCAAAGCCCAGGCAGGGACAGAGCTAAGCCCAGTGTTCATCCTGCAGCTTGGCTATGACCCCTGAGCAGCCTATTTTCCCTTTGAGGGCCTGAGAATGCTAGATTTAACAAAGTAAACCCTGCATGGGGCATACACTAAGAAAGCATGCTGCGTTTGTAGGAATTCAAACATAATTGGTCAGGCTGGGGTTTTCTAGTGTAGCATCTGAAGCCCGATGCTGTTGCTGCACTCAGAAAGGGCCCTTTCGGGCTAATTCTTCACCAGGCTGCTGAGTGACAGAGAGTCTTAGCTGGTCACCCTGATTCCAGTCCCTCCCCCCCCCCCCCCCCTCACTTAATCTCTCGGGGATCCCAAGACATCTCACAAAAACATCAAGCTGACCTCGCTTTTTAAGATGCTTCTTAAAATCTCCCATAGGTCAATGCCACCGTCCCCAGACTGGTGTGGCCTTCAGGGCCCACAGTCCTTTCCTTTCCAACCTGCATCTCCCTCCACCTCTGGTGCCCCACAGGCAGTGGGTGTCTTTAAGCAACCCCTGTAGTTAGAGCCCTCTCTGCCTTTCTCTGCTGTCTCCGTGGTCCTCCCTGGCTTTTAGGGATGCTTCTCCATGTAGTGTTTAGTTGAAAGTCTGAGAGAAGATAGAATGTAGACCTTACCCAAATCACAGAACAGGCTTTTTACCTGTTTGCTGATTCCTGTGGCAGACATAGAGTAAGTTTCTCTCCTTCCCTCTCTCTGTTCCCTTCTCCCCTCCCTCTTTCTCTCTCTTCTCTCACTTCCCCTCCCTCCCCCTCCTTCTCCCTCTTCTCTCCTACCCTATCTCCCTTTTTTTTAAAGATTTATTTATTTGTTTTATGTATATGAGTATACAGTCGCTGTACAGAGGGTTGTGAGCTACCATGTAGTTGCTGGGATTTGAACTCAGGACCTTCAGAAGAGTAATCAGTGCTCTTAACCGCTGAGCCATCTCACCAGCCCCTTAAGAAAACTTACCTGAGGATTTTTGTTTGTTTGTTTAGTTTGGTTTTTGGTTTTTGGTTTTTTGAGTCAGGGTTTCTCTGTGTAGCCCAGGCTGTCCTGGAACTCACTCTGTAGACCAGGCTGGCCTCGAACTCAGAAATCTGCCTGCCTCTGCCTCCCAAGTGCTGAGATTAAAGGTGTGTGCCACCACTACCCGGCCCTATCTCACTTTTTTACTTACTTTTTTGGCAAGGCTGAGAAAGGAACCCCATGCCTCACAGACTTGCCAGGCTAGCTCACAGCTAGTCACCCCCAGCCTCTTGCTCTCTCAATGTACCACCTGCTAAGAAGCAGCTTGGACAGGAGGTGACTATATGCTTCGTAGTCCCCCAGTCACTTAAAGCTATTACCCTTCAACAAAAACAATTTGGCAACCATGAAGCCAAATGACATTCTTTTAGCTATATGAATCCCTTTACCAGTCTCCAATTAACAGAAAGCTGACCAGTGTGTGTGTGTGGGGGGGGGGGGGGTCTGTGTCTTTCCTCTGGGTGGCTTTAGGCCCTCGCTTTGCTCAGAGCCAACAGAAGTGCTCAGCTAAGAAAGCCAGGCAAGGAGTGTCCACCTCTGAGGTAGCTTTGAAATGTTGAGGGTGAAATCAGATGGATGTCTGATTAGAAAATATGATCAGGCTGAAGCCGAATCTCAATCTAACCCTGAGGAAACATTAAGGAAAGCCAAATTGAAAGATGTTCTACAAAATATCTGACCAGAGGTTCTCAAAACTGTCAAGGAAAGAGAGACTTCCAGGTGGAGGTACCTGACAAGACTTGATGCCTAAATAGGCACTTCCTGGTGTTTTCTTGTTGTCTTCCTCCTAACACGAGACTGGCAATGGGTATGCACTGTCCCCTGCTGCTGCTGCTGCTGCGCTGTGGGCTCATTTCTCTGTTACATAAAGTAGCCAGAGACCTATCAGTCTTCCTGTTTTCAAGGAGTATGGGTTTGTTTCTTTCTTTGCTCCCACTTTGCCATTCATTTGCTTTCTACTGCCCTAGTTTGCTTTCTGTGGCAGGTAGAGCTCTGTGGGTTACAGGACAGCCAGGGCTACAGAGAAAGACACTGTCTCGGGGAAAAGAAAGAAAGAAAGAAGGAGAGAGATAGCTTAAGTTCTGATATATATTAGCTATTTTTATTGCATATCATTATTATTTAATTAAAACATTTTCGCTAGGCATGGTGGCACACCCATGCTTTTAATCCCAGCACTCAGAAGGCAGAGGCAGGCAGATCTCACTGAGTTGGAGGCCAGCCTGGTCTAAAGAATGAGTTGCAAGATAGCCAGGGCTACACAGAGAAACCCTGTCTCGAAAACCCAAAACCAAAGCCCACAAATGAAAATTCCTCCTGTTATTTTTCTTTGGCTCATGAGTTGTGTATAAGAATGTTATTAAATTCTCGAGTATCTGGGTTATTTTTTTAGCTAACTTATTGGTAACCCTTTAGTTCTATACACTAGGGAACAGACCTCACACACAGCATTGACTGTATCTGGCATCAATGCCTTGAAATTTGCAGAGACTTGTTTTTTTGTCTGTCTTTGTGACTGTTTCATATACACCTAAAAATAACATATACTTTGAATATTTCGGGGATGAGTTACTAGTTGAGCTTTAATTGGTTGGTAGATACTCAGATCATTATCTTTGCTGACTTGCTCTAAGGCTTACATAAACAAGCATGCTAAAGTCTCTGACTATAATTAAATATCTGCCAATTTCCCCATCAGACTTTGACCCACAAATGTTTTGATTTTAGGTTCACACATGTATGGCACACAGATATTCCCAATACCATAATTTATTTAACTAGAAAGGACCCAAATGTTTATCAGCTGGTCACTGGGGAGACCAAAACTGATCTAATCATAAAGTATTGTTGTTGAGCCATAAAAGGTTTGGAAAGTCCGTTACTAGGCGGACTAACCTTGAAGACATCATGATAGGTCAAGTAAAGGCCAAAGTCAGCTGGGCAGTTGCATGGTGCACACCTTTAATCCTAGAACTTGGGAGGCAGAGGCAGGTGGATATTTGTGAGTTCGAGGCCAGCTTGGTCTACAGAATGATTTCCAGGACAGCCAGGGCTACACAGAGAAACTGTCTCTAAAACAAACAAACAAAAAAACAAAACAAAAACAAAAAAAAATGTCCCAAGAAACATTCAGAATAGGCAAATCCATAGAGGCAGAAAGTAGATTAGTGGTTGCCAAGAACCAGGGGACGGGTGAAAGAGCTCAGCAGTTATGAGCTCTTGCTGTTCTTCCAGAGGACCCGAGTTCAGTTCCCAGCACCCAGGTCGCTGTAGCTCACTCCCATGTAAAGTACCATGTACTCTAGCTCAAGGGATCTGAAAGTCCTCTTCTTGTCTTCCTGGGTGCACACATACACAGACCCGCACAGAGACCCATAATGTAAAACCACAAGATAAATCCTTAGAGAGTTCTAGAATGAGTGACGGTGGTCGTACAAGTGTTTACACATCTTTGGTAAATCATTGAGTTTAGATGGTGAATTTGGGACTAGGGAGATGGTTCACTATGAACACATAAAGGCTTGAGCTCAGGTCCCAAGCATCCGTGTGAAAAGCCAGGTGCTGAGCACACCTGCAATCCCCGCGCTGGTCAATCAGCAACAAGTGCATTCCTAGAGCTCACTGGCCAGCCAGCCTCGCTAACCAGAGAGTGCCACATTCCAGCGACAGATCCTGCTTCAAAAGACAAGGCAGGCAGCCTCTAAGGAACGCTACCCAAGGCTGACCTCTGGCTTCCACGTAAATGCTCACATATATGCCCACACATTTACACATGCACATACGAAAATGTGCACGCATCTACTTATATGCACTCAACTGTTTTTGTTTCCATTGCTGGGGATCTAATCCAGGCCTTGTGTGTGCTGGGCCACACCCTGAGGGCAGATGCTTGACATTAAGGGAGATGGTGTGGAAACTCCAGACTCAGCTTTGCTCCTCTGAGGAATTCCATCTACGCACACGTAGCAGCTTTGCTCTTGCTCAAGGGTCCCATTTGGGGCTGGAGAGATGGCTCAGTGGTTAAGAGCACTGACTGCTCTTCCAGAGGTCCTGAGTTCAATTCCCAGCAACCTCATGGTAGCTCATAACCATCTGTCATGGGATCAGATACCTTCTTCTGATGAGTCTGAAGAAAGTAGTAGTGTACTCATATGCATAAAGTAAACAAATAAATATTTAAAAAAAAAAAAGAGTCCCAACTATGTGTACTTCCTCATGCCTACTTCCTAAGCTGCCTCACCGGCCTCCAATCAGTCCTTTTAAATAGCTCTAGTTGGTTATATCTCTCTAATCCGAGCCTGATAGTATACACTATTATTAATATAAGATGATAATATTACTGAGAAATAAGTCACATGACAGACCTATAGCCATTATATACAGAGACACAAAAAACACCTCAGGGCAACATATTAGGAAAGAAACTTAAGCCAGCTACAAAAGGATGATGATTGAAGCTTACTCCTCGTTCACAAAAGAGAAAGGGGCCAGCATTTGGATAGATTCACTCCCTCAAGTTCAAACACCTACAGAATGTGAGCTGGGTGGTGGTGTGGTGGTGGTGTCGGCGGTGTACTCTCTTAATCCCAGCACTTGGGAGGGAGAAGCAGGGGGAATCTCTGAATTCAAGGCCAGCCTGGTCAACAGAGAGAGTTCTAGGACAGCCAGGGCTACACAGAAAAACCAAACCAACCAACCAACCAAACAAACAAACAAACAAAATATTGATGAGTTTTAAAAAAAAAAGTACACAAATTTGGGGCTGGAGAGATGGCTCAGTGGTTAATGTACTGGCTGCTCTTGCAGAGGACCCAGGTTTGAATCCCAGTGCCCCTATGGTGACTCTCAACCACCTGTAACTCCGGTTTCAGGGGGTCTCGTATCTTTTTCTGGCCTTCATGGGTACCGTGTGCATGCGGTGCACAGACAAACATGCAGGCAGAGCATCCATACACATAAAATAAAGATAAAGATAATTTGTTTTTAAATTGAGGAAAAAAAGAAAACATGAACTACTTTCCTCAATCTGAAAAAAGAAAAGTTATGTATGAAAAGAGTTGTGTATTTACTATTGTATTCGCTGCACAAAATTGAATGCTTCTTCCCTAAGATGGGAACACAGGCAAGGGTTCCACTTACTGTTTCTGTTCAGCATTGTGACAAAGGATGTGGACAGCACAGGAGAAAACACAGACAGAGTGGGAACAAGTAAAACCGCCTTTCTTCAAGGCCAGCATGACTGCTGCACACACGGAACTCCTACCCTCAGCCCCAGGACTGACAAAGCACTTATCTAAAAAGCATCCTTCATATTCATAAGCAAAGTTATACTAAATTTGTGGGATGCAAAATTGATAACAAAATCAAATGTATTTTCTAAAGTAAAAATTCAGAGCTGGAAATCAAGGTTCAATAAAACCACTTAGGATTGCCTAAAAAATCAAAATTAATTTTAAAAGTATGTTCAAGATGTCTATACTGAGAGGCCCAAAAGCTTCTGAGAGAATTTAAAAAGGTTTAAATGAGTAAAAGAGTATGCCAGATCTATGTGTAACAAGTTAACACTGTCAAGTAGTTCCTCCTCCTGCCATATACACAGTCCATGCAATCCCATTCAAAATACAACCTATTATAAAAACCATCAGGCTGGCCTTAAGATAGAGAATGGCTGCTCTTCCGGAGGTCCTGAGTTCAATTCCTAGCAACCACATGGTGGCTCACAACCATCCGTAATCGGATCTGATGTCCTATTCTGGCATGCAGGTATACATACAGATAAGTAGAGCATTCAGATACATAAAATAAACTCTTTTTAAAAAAGATAGAGAATGACAAAGCATTAAGAAGCACTAGGCAGTTTTGACTAGGTTCAAATATATAAATCAACTCTATAATAAGAATAAATTTTTGAGGGCCAGTACTAAGGTTATTAAGAAAGGATGGTATCAGTCGGGCATGGTGGCACATGCCTTTAATACCAGAATTTTGGAAGGCAGAAGCAGGTGGATCTCTATGAATTTGAGGCCAGCCTGGTCTACACCACAGATTCCATGCTAGCTGGGATACATAGTCAAACCTTGTCTCAAAACAAACAAAAAAGTAGAAAGGAAGGAAGCAAGGAAGGAAGCATGGTATTGACATAAGAAAATCCTTCTAGCTCACTAGACTGGGATACAAAGTCCAGACACAGATCCACACTTACAAGATCAGTTTATGCCCAGTAACTCTGCCTCAGCCATTCAACAAAGTGAACAAAACGTTGGAACAGCTATTATTAGATCAACTAGATTTCTATATAGAAAAACCTGAATCTTGATTCCTCACTTCATCCTGGTACGCTATAATTAATCCTGCATAGATTATAAATGTAAATATAAAAGCCAAAATTAGGGCTGGAGAGATGGCTCAGCAGGTAAGAGCACTGACTGCTCTTCCAAAGGTCCTGAGTTTGGATTCCAGCAACCACATGGTGGCTCACAACCACCCATAAGATCGGATGCCCTCTTCTGGTGCATCTGAAGACAGCTGCAGTAAATTATGCTGGATCGAGCGGGCTGGAGCCAGCCGGCCGGAGCAAGCCGGCCAGAGCGAGCGGCCGGCAGAGGTCCTGAGTTCAAGAGCAGCCACACAGATGATGGCTCACGGCCATCTGTATAGTTACAGTGTACTCATACACATAAAATAAAATTTTTTTAAATGCTAAAAGTATAAAGTATGCATAAGAGAAGGTCTCTTCTATAAAGCTAGAGTAGAAAAAAATCACTCAGGTAGGACAGGAAGACTGCTAACCATCTAAAGGGCATCCACAGATCCTGGAAGAGCACTTGCCAGGCATTTGTAAGACCCTGCATCTGAGCTCCTGGACCACAGATGAAACAAAACCAAAACAAAACTGTTTTCAATAAAAAGAGCTAGGAAAATCAATATAAGTTATAGATTGAGAAAACACTGTATATGTTCACAAGCACCATATACATATTTATCTGCCTATCATCTATCCATTTCTCTATCTATCTATCTATCTATCTATCTATAATCTATCTGCCATCTATAATCTATCTTTAGAACATATCAAGAATGCTTCAGCTTAACAATAAAAAGACTAGCAACCAGTAAATGAGCATCGTCAATGAATGAGAAAAAGAAATAAAAAAGGCACGGACCTGATTGCTCCTAGGTATGGTGGAGGACAAGGTTTATTGTAGGTAAAAGAGAGAGGACAGCCAGAGGGAGGGGCATCTGGGAGACTGGATAGGACCCTGAGCCATGTGAGGAGAGAGAGGGAAGAGAAAGGAGAGAGCCCCTTGGACCGAGAGGGGCAGCTTGGGCCACAAGACTAGCCAGGAAAGTAGACAAAAAGACCAGATGGTCACAATGGCTGGATTATACCACCCCTGGCCTGGAGAAGCTTAGGGTAGAGGCCAGGGTATGCCAGTCAGGAGGGCCCTGTAACAGGTAGGGACCAAGGGGTGCAGAGCGAACCTGGCAGCCAACATCCACTCGGGTTTTGAGACCTAACAACCAAGATCCTGGCACACCTTTTGTGTTTGGAGGATAAGAAATAAAGTTGTCACAACCTCGATTAATATGTCTACAGCACAACCTGTGGCTTAGAGAGCATTGCAGAAGAGGATGCAGGAAGGCTGTAAAAGCCAAAGGACCAGGAAGTCTGCTTAGAGAGAGAATGTACCCATGAAATCTCAACAATGGGACTGCAAGATCTGCACAATGACAGTGTCAGGCGAGTGCCAGTGTGCACTTAGATGAAGAGCTATACACAATCAATCAATGACTAACGGCTGCTGAAGGAGGGAGGACCAGACTTCTCCAGGGATGAGCACTCTGGTAAGTTATACAAGCCCAGTAGTCAGCTCTAAACATATGTGCATATGAGCAACGCTAAACAGGCTCAGTAGGGCGTGTGTGTGTGTGTGTGTGTGTGTGTGTGTGTGTGTGTAAACATAATACCCATGCATAAAATTATCAATCAATAAATAAACCTTAAATGGAAAAAATAAGAAATGGTTCTATACTGTAGAAAATTCTCCCCATCTTCAGTGCTATTCCTTAAAGGGTTTCAAAAGACTTCGCCATGTCAATGTGAAGTGTCATAGTGCTATCTGAGAAAGCAGCGTTCTTGTATGGATGGCCCAAGAAAGAGCTCGGGTTAATTAACTCTTGCAGCTTCCTGAAGAGAGGGAAGGGCTGTGCCCTGAGCTGCAACAGAAAGCCAGCAGGCACCCCAGGCCCTTGGCTCCTGGCAGATGGACAAGTGAAGCTTTCGGGGCCCAGTGGGCTGGGCCTCCGAGCAGCAACGCAAGCGGCCTCCCGTGCCTTTAGACTGACTCACTGGCCTGTAGGCAGGCAGTTATTAAATGCTGCCTGCCTGTCTGAAGTCAGGGCTTGCAGCTTTGCTGCAGGCAATCACTTCAGAGGCTGTCCCATCCATCCACCACCCCTGGGTGCCTCCTGCCCTCCATCCCTGGGCGCCGCCATTGATTCACTTCCTGCTCCCAGGTTTGTGCTAGGACACGTAGCCGTGACCCCAGGGGCTCTTCTCCTTCCAGGTGTTATCCCTTGGCCTCTCCCAGGTTTGCAGAGCGCATTCCTCGAGTTTGTTCCCATTACCTTTTGGCAGGCAACTCTGGAAGGAAGGTTCTGGAGCCAAGGAGCAAATTTCCTTTGCTAAGCGCTGGTAGAACCCTCAATCCCTACAGTGCCGCTGGCTGCCTCTTCTGAGTACTCTTTCCAGCCTCGACTAGCCAAGCACTGCCCAGCATCCAACAAGCACAGCACGCCTGAAATCTTTGCTCATCTCTCCCACCTCTGGCTACCACCTCAGCACTCAGGGAACCATTAACACTTTATAACCTTGGTTTTTCTGTGTCAGCTAGGCGACATGGCATCTTCGGGAGTCGGGGTGGGGACTTAGCATTGGAAGGAAAAGAGAGAAAAGTAGTGGGGTGGGGGGTGTCAAGAAAATGACCAGGACTCCAGGTCAAATCACAGGTCACTGTGGGAGGTGAAAGGACAAGTGTCATTAATGGCTTTCCTTTCGCAGACCGAGTAAGGCTGTGAGCAGATGCGCTGTGTGCCAGGTTATCCTGCTGAAGTCATTGGGAAGCCACTTGCAAGAGCCAGTTAGTCTTCTCTTCCATGGCCTTAAAGCTGTCCAATGTTCCATGGACCTTACTGGAAATTTTTGCTGCAAGGAAAATTAGTTCCTGTTCATAGGACACAGTGTGAGTACTATTGAGGTACCGTGTGGAAATCCTTCCATGGCCCAGAATGATTGTCTAGAGACAATGGCAGGGAGCATGGCAATAAATTCCTTCTGTCCAGTTCCTATCGTCTATAAACCCAACCTTGCATTTTACATAAATTAGATCATCGGGAGAAAGTCTTCACTGGGCATTAAAGGCCTCTGCGAGGACACATAGGCTAGAAAGTGGAAGCGTTGACCCCATAGAGGTTATGGTTATGGTTCATTGTGCTGAGTTTTGCGGGGTCAGATCATGGATGTGAAAAGTCAGCATCTTCTTTTTCTTTTTAACTTTATTTTATGTGTGTGAATGTTTTGCAAGCATGCGAGTCGGTTTGCCATGTGTGTGCAGTACCTGTGGAGGCCAGAAGAGGGCATCAGATCACCTGGAGTTTACAGATGGCTGTGAGCTGCCATTGTAGGTTGTCAAGAATCTAACCTAGGTCCTTTGGAAGAGCACCCAATGTTCCTGACGGCTGAGCCATCTCTCTAGCCCCCACAACATCATCTTAATGAGTTTCCTTGACAATGAACACCTGCAGAGCATACATTGTGAGCCCAACTCTGAATGTTACAGTTAACCTAGATACTTGCTCAGTCCTCTGTTTCTATTTTTGTTTATTTGTTTGTTTACAGTGCTGGAGAGCAAACCCAGGCACTGATGGATGCTAAGGGAGTCTTTCAAATGAAGTCAGAGGGTTAGCAATTTAGCCAGGATGGTTATTTTTCTTCTGTGGAAAAAAAATGCCATGACCAAGGCAACTTATAAAAAAAAGAAAGCATTTAATTTAGGGGATCACGTAGCAGAGTCTATGCTCCTCGAGGCAGGAAGCACCACAAGCAGGCAGGAACACCGGAGCAGCATCTTGAGAACTAACATCTGATCTGCAGGTGGGAGGCAGAGAAAAAGAGCTTACAGGGAATGGCTTGGGCTTTTCCCTGTAACCTCAAAACTCACCCCAGTGACTCAGCTCCTCCAACAAGGCCACACCTCCTAATCCTCCTCAAGCAGTCCCACCAACTAAGAACCAAACATTCAAATATATGAGCCTATGGGAGCCATTCTCCTTCAAAACACCATACCCATCATTAATTATATGCATGCCCTGTGGAAGATCTAAGGTTCAGACCTCGATTGATTGTAGCATCTCTAAACCCTTGGATAACTTCCCTTTTGTTGCTCACTCCCGGGTTTCTAGGTGCTCCAGAGCTGGCTACTTACTACTTTCTCAGCTTTTCCCAGCCTGGCAGTTAGCTGCTCTAGGCTGAGGCCTGCCCAAGCAAGAACACAATCTGTTTTGAGCAAAATGAGAGTGGAACCTACCTTTAATCTCAGCACTCAAGAGGCAGAGGCAGGGGATCTCTGAGAGTTCCGGAGCAGCTTGGTCTCTGTATTGAGTTCCAGGGCTGCATAGTGAGATGTTGTCTTACCCAAAATGAAACAAAAACCGAGAATGAAAGCCAAGCAGACAGCTGATGCAGGATGAGGTGACCCAGACTGAACCTGTCACGGGTTCCCCTTAGGGGGAAAAGATGAGGAAATTGTACTTTGGGCAAAATGCATGTAGCCCAGCCTGCTTTTGACTCATGCCTGTGTGTATCCAAGAATATCTCTGGGATATTCTTTCGAGATTGATAAGAGATAACAACTTCAGAAAGAGGATTTCCCAAATTTTGTGTTTGTTTTTTGTTTTTAGCTTTTTGCTTTTGTTGGTTTGGTTTGGCTTTTTTTTTAAGATTTATTTATTTATATTATTTATTTTATGTGTATGAGTACACTATAGCTGTGCAGATGGCTGTGAGCCATCACGTGGTTGTTGGGAATTGAACTCAGGATGGCTCCACTCGCTCCAGCACAGTATAATGTAGCTGTCTTCAGACACACCAGAAGAGGGCATCAGATCTCATTACGAGTGGTTGTGAGCCACCATGTGGTTGCTAGGATCCAAACTCAGGACCTTCGGAAGAGCAGTCAGTGCTCTTACCCACTGAGTCATCTCGCCAGCCCTGGTTTGTTTTGTTTTGTTTAAAAAAAAAAAAAAAACAAAAAAAAACAAGGTTTCTCTATGTAGCCCTGGCTGTCCTGGAACCCAAATTGTTGACCACTCTGGCCTTAAACCACACTTGCTCCTAAGTCATCTTTGCCTGCCCGATGATGCCCAGCTCAAGGCTGATAGTACTTAGCTGACAGGCAAGACCTAGTGCAGCCAGGCAGACTCAGAGTCATCAATGGAACAAATGGATCAGCTTTTCTTCACAGAAGAGCAAGCTATGACAGTGAGGGTCATGTTGGTTCCATAGTTCTACAGTCCCTGTGGAAGCTTGTCCTGTCCCCAGAGACTGGCTGGCCTAGCATGACAGTCCTTTAGAAATCTGAAGTGGATCAGTGTAGTAGGTTGAATCGTGACCCCTAAAAGACATGTCTTACCTTCCAGGACCTCAAAATATGGCCTCATGTAGTAAACATGCCTTCACAAGTGTCACTGAGCATCTTGAGATAAAATCATTGTAGCCTTAGGACAGGCCCTCCTTTGGTGGTGAGTTTCCTCTCCAGGGAAAAGGGGAGGTTTTATTACAGGCCCCAGACCTTAACACAGCTGACGCCATGATGGGAGTCGCGTTCAGGGCACGCAACCCAGTGTGCATACAACACCACCTGCCAAAAGAGAGCAAAGACCAAATCCATCAAAAGCCACAGTTCTGGGAAAGTCCCTGAACGAACTAATCTTGCTTTTTGGCTTCTGCAGTTCTGATCCTGGCTAACTATTCTTGCTAACTGAGGTGTGTCAGCTCAGTTGTGGGTTTTATGCTTAAAAGCTCATCCTGAGAAAGGCTCGGGACTACACTGAGGAGTCCTGTTTGGGTCCCAGAGTAGTCACTGGATGGCTAATAATGACTTCCTATTGGCTTAAAACTGTTCGCAAGCACTCTTCTCCGATGGATGCCTCACAACATGTCCAGAGAGGTGCCCTGAAGGTTGTCAGGGAAAGGTAGAGTCAGAACATTGAACAGTGTCAAGGACATCTAGAGACACCAGAAGCTGGAAGAGGCAAATGGGGTCATTCTCTCTAGAACCTTCCAAGAGGGAGTAGCCCTGATGACTTCTGACTTGTGGCCTCCAGGAAGTATAGGAAAAATTCATGCCTGTTGTTTGAAGCCACCAGTTTGTTGTTATCACTCATTACTGTGGCCCCAGAGGTAGCAGAGGGGGCCATTGCTCTGTCTATTGCACCTACTTCTCTGTTCCCAACCTAGAATAGGTCAGTATGAACTTACAGTCAGACCAGCACAGGGGGCCTCTGGACATGAATAATGGGCCAGAGAGGCTCTCTTTGCAAGCAGCAACGTAGAGATATTCAGAAAATCTTAGGGTGTGAGAAGGAGTCCTACTTAGCTTGTACTGGGCAAAGTCTGGAGCTTGACCTGTGCCCCTACTCCTTGCCAGTTGGTTTGCACAAGCCTTCTCTTTTCTCTCCATCTTTGGCCCATAGGGTGCCATCCTCCAAACAGGACACGACATCGGGATTCCATACCACACGCCACATTATTCCAACAGGTCACCTTACCTTCTTGGGTCCCCTTTGGGTTTGGATGATTGTGATTTCTTTGGTCACCTGTTTACCAACCATCCTTCACGGTTCCCACAAATGACCAATCCCATCCTTATGGGAAGATTTCTCTAGTTTTTCTCTAAGAAGAATGTTCAAGTTTTCAATGAGTGGCGTTGGTATCAAGAACAAGCTTGGCACATCAGCTCCAAACTCAGGGATGTTGTACATAGGTGATATCTGTTGCCAGGGCAACCACATACCTTCCTAGAGTCCACTTCCCACACTTACCCATGAACCTGATACATCGCAGCCTAAATAAAAGCAGACCCTTTCTCATTTTCAATCCTTTTTTTTCCTTTGTCTTTCTCTCTTTCCCCTCTTTGTCTCCAATAAACCTCTGCCACATGGAACTGCTTTGGCCTGGTGTAGTCTGTCTGGACTCAAGCTGCCATTCCACCATATCAAGCAGAACAGGCATCTCACAGTTGGGACTCCACACTTGCTAGTAGGATGTTTGACAGGGCCCCTGTGGTATGGTAACTGGCCTGGCAGCCATGAAAATTCTTAAGAGTCACTTACATGTTTTGATCTGTCAGATTGTTGACACAATGGACCCCCCAAAAATGGGGATTATCCCAGATCTTATACTGGGAGAATAAAAGGCACCAGCCAGAGGGTAACTGATTTCTGGAGTGAGATTTTGAAGGGTCCTAGGAGTCGGCACAGAACACACCCAGACACCAAATGCCCAGCACAAAGGAGATTTATTTATTCCAGAAGGATACATGGTGTCTTAGTCAGGATTTCTATTCCTGCACAAACATCATGACCATGTTGCAAGTTGGGGAGGAAAGGGTTTATTGAGCTTACTTCCACATTGCTATTTATCACAAAGGAAGTCAGAACTGGAACTCAAGCAGGTCAAAAAGCAGGAGCTGATGCAGAGGCCATGGAGGGATGTTCCTTACTGGCTTGCCTCCTCTGGCTTGCTCAGCCTGCTTTCTTATAGAACCCAAGACTACCAGCCCAGGGATGGCACCACCCACAAGGAGCCCTACCCCTTTGATCTAATTGAGAAAATGCTTCATAGCTGGATCTCATGGAGGCATTTCCCCAACTAAAACTCCCTTCTCTGTGATAACTCCAGCCTGTGTCAAGTTGACACACAAAACCAGCCAGTACACATGAGCTGCCTCTGGATCAGGCAGACAGCAATGGCCAATTGGCACATGGCTGTTTTTAAAGGCTCCAGCTCAGGGAAAGGAGAAAGGGTTTGTCTGCCCTGTCTGCACCCCCCCCCCCTCACTCTGACCACTGGAGTGATGAAGTAGCCAACTTTGCATCATGTAGCCTGTGCTGTTTTTATGAAGTAGGGTAGGGTTGCTGGTTGCCCCGGAGACAAGAGTCCACCCATAAGATGCTAAGGACCCTGCTCCTGGGTTATTTGTGATTGGTAAATAAAGATGAGGACAGCTAATAGGTGGGCTGAAGAGACATAGGTGGGGTTTAGGTTTCCTGGTTTTGGGGTCAGAGGAGAACCAGGAGGGGGACAAGAGTGCAGGAGAAAGAGGGAGAAACCACCATGGATTAGGAGTAAACAAAATGTGACCCTGTGAGCTGGCCAGTTGGAGTTAAGAACAGCCCAGATGAGATGTAGTAAGTAATAACTCGGGGGTTATCAACAGTAAAGTAGATCCTAACAGCATAGAGGGTATCTGCCTAGCTTTTGTGCTGTTTAAGGCTTATTGTAGATATAAAGGTTATGTGTGTCTTTCATCCAGGATCTTATTTTCTCTCCTCCCTTGGCTCAGAGAGTCCACTATACTATATACAGGTAATGATAGATGTTGGTTGTATGTGCTGCAGTAGAGAAAGGAGTTCACCAGGATGCTATGCCTTCTTGGAAAAGACTAGCTCATTCCGGTTACTTTTATTCAATAATAACACAAAATTAATTGGGGATGGGAAAATTTGCAAGTACCAAAGTCACCCTTGCTGCCCAAGAGAGCAGACAACCCACACAATGCTCAGTCCCTTTTGACCATGGCTAGCCATAATCAAAAGCGAGAACTCTGGGTTGGCCAGGAGGGTCTTAGGACCAAGGTTGGTGTAGCTACAAGCTCTCATGTAGCACCAGGTACCGATTCTCCAGAAAGAAAACATTTCTTTGAGATTCAAACAGACTCAGAACAATTTCTCAGCCTCTTCTGATTAACTCAAGCAAACATAGTTGCTGAAACATTTCACTCCAAGCCAGACACAAAAGTTTCACTACACATATCACTGCAGCTGGTGATCACCACAGGAAATAAGAAACTTTCATGAGGGGCTGGAGAGATGGCTCAGCGGTTAAGAGCATTGACTGCTCTTCTGAGGGACCTGAGTTCAATTCCCAGCAACCCCATGGTGGCTCACAACCATCTGTAATATGATCTGATCCCTTCTTCTGGTGTGTCTGAAGACAGCTACAGTGTACTTACATATAATAATAAATAAATCTTTGGGCCGGAGCGAGGAGAGGTCCTGAATTCAATTCCCACAACCACATAATGACTCACAACCGTCTGTATAGCTACAGTGTACTCATACACATAAAATATAAAATATTTTTTTAAAAAATAAAAGAAACTTTTCTGAGCTTCTTCTTCATTAATTCACAGGCTCCCTCCCCTACTCCTTCCCAATGGAACTCACCACCCCAACAACTCAATCCCACACTCACCAAATGAGTTTTCTCAATTTGCCCTTAAGCAGCCTTCTAGATACCAAGATGGCTGCTCACACGAGACGAGTCTGCGGGTGGATCTGTGCCTCCCTGTTGGGCCGAGGGCAAGAGCTTCTTCAGGGGGCTTTGAAGGAACCCCACCCCATTTCCACCCTCCATTCCCACCAATTCCTGCCTGCCATCCTCTTTGGGAAGACTTTCTGATCACAGCAGAGAGACACAAACCCAAGAGCTAACGAAAGGAGCAGACATACGGCTGGAAAAGAATCAGAAAAATGCTTCCACGGCAGGTGTGGCTGGTGCCACTTTATTCCTCCTATTGCTTCTAAACCCAACAGTCTGGCTTGAGACTCCTAGGGTGTCAGGATAAGCTTACTGCCTGCAGGCAGTACAGCTCAGTGGTCAGGAGAGCACTAATCTCATTTGGCACTCTTATTTCCTTACCTACCCTGGCGTTTGTGGACTCTGTTTAGGGAGTGGGAAGAGCTTTGGCTTGCCAGAAATACTGTTTCATGCAAGGTGGCAGCAGCCCCATTATAGACTCTACTGGAAAGTTTACAGGGATTTATGTCTAACTCTGGCTTCTCGGACAGCAAAGGCAGGAGATGGGGCTTAAGGTCTAGCTCACAGTGGAGTTCCCCGGATTCATTCCTTTTCTTGAATATCTTCTCTGTGTACAAAAACTCAGTCTGTCAAGTGGCTGGTTTTCCTTTCTTGACGCTGAGGGGGCAGCTAAGCAAGGGAAATGCTTGACTCTTCCCTGTCCCTTGCGTGTGGATATTGGGATTCTGCGGTGGCCGCAGCTCCAGGTTGAATTGCCTTTGTTACAAGCAGAGCAGAAATTCGAGTTTGTTTCTTCAGCCAGGCCCTGCGCTGGGAGCTCGCCTGAGGTAGCTGGGAGCTCCTCTAGGTATATAGCGCCCTCTGTTGGCCACCTGGACTAAATGCCCCAGGTCTGCAAATCACCGAATGTTTTTGAACTCTGTATGCGTTAACCTTCCACCCACTCACCCAATTGCCCATTGCTAAGTGGCAGGCTCTGTCTGTCTGGAAGTTCAAGATATAAAAATGCACAAAGTGAAATGCTTTTTGTTCTAATTTTTAAAATATATTTCACTGTTGAGTATTTTTTTAAAGATTTGTTTTATTTTTAGTTATCTGTATTTGTGTATGTCTATGTGTGATTATGTACATGTGAACACAGATCCCTTGGAATTGGAGTCACACACAGTTGTGAGCCACCTGATGTGGCTGCTGGTCGATTCCTTTCTTTAAAAGGGTGATACGAGTGCTGGCTGATATCTGGATTGGAAGGAGCCTCATTTTAAGTAATTTCTGAAGAATAAGGATGCGGGGTCTGAGTGTCAAGTAGTCCCTTAAGGGATCATATTTTGCTTTCCAGTGGCCGGACTCTAATGCAGTGCTACACAATGGGTGTGGGCGTGGGAGTAAAAACCCCTAGCTTGCTACATCCCTCTTCCCTTGTCTCATGGCTCTTCTCTTCTTCTCCCAAACTGGAAACTCGCTGGCAATGGGCTGATACACGCTTTTGAATCCTAGCAATGACCATAGAGAAACATTGCTTCTTCTTGCCCCAACCAAGTTCATAAAAATCCAGGTTGCGTTCAAGGGGCCCTCTGGAGGACAGTAGGTGTCATTACATCCCCTCCACCAAGCTGTTAGGTAAGGGTATGAGAAGCTCACTGGAAGAAAGATGGAGAGCAAACCTTTTAGCTTTTTCTTTGCGTGATTTCTGTGTCCTAATTATTTTTTAAAATATTTAAATATTTATTTATTTTAGTTATTTAGTATACTGTAGCTGTGTTCAGATATACCGGAAGAGGGCATCGGATCCCATTACAGACGGTTGTGAGCCACCATATGGTCCGTTACAATGGTTGTGAGCCACTATATGGTTGCTGGAAATTGAACTCAGAACCTCTGGAAGAGCAGTCAGTGCTCTTAAATACTGAGCCATCTCTCAGCCTGTCCTAATTACTTTTAAGCTTCTGTTTTAACAGAACAGTTTTGTTGAACCCTAAGTTACCCACTTAAAGTATGCAAGACCATTGCCCTCTTCCCTAAATAAACCCCACACCTCCTAAAAAGAAATCCTACCAGTTAATGGGAAATCCCTATCTCTGACCTCTTGTAACCATTAATACGCCTTTTCCTAGAGACTTGTCTTCTCTAGAGATTTTGTATAATAGGTAGCCTTTTGGTCTGGCTTCTTTTACAAAACAAGCTTTTGTTCCTATTTCGTTTACACTTTAATTCGAATTACCATATAATTTATCACCCAAACTGCAACATTTCCGGAAAGATGCTATTCAAAGTTGTTATGCCACAGCAATTGGCAGGACCCAGGGCTACACTTGTCCAGCCAGGGAGGCCATCCCCATATTCAGAGAGAAGAACCGAGTCATCCACACTTCTTCCCAACCCCCCAACTGCCCACCACCCCTCCCTAAGTCACAATTACCAAACCTTGCTCAGCACCCTCCAGTCTCTCGGAGCACTGCAGCTAATTTACTTCCAGGGTTGCTAATGCTGTTTACAGCTGAAGTATGCTTATGATTTATGGGAAGAAACAAGACTAATTTCCCCCAAAGAAATGAGAATCGGCAGTTTTGTTTTTCGTTTTTTGGGAACCATGAAATTTGACAGTGTGGTGGGAGCGGGGTGGCGGGGCAGACTAAGAAGGAAAGCAGACGTTGATATGATAAATGGGGAAGGGATGTTAGGAACGATGGGCCATGAGGAATCGACTCTGGGAGGCTTAATTGGGTGGGCCAGGCATGGCGCCTCTGAAAAGGGCAATGTAATTACTTATTGTTGCGCTGTTAAATGCACCTGGCTCACTGGCATCTCTCACTGCGATGGTCTCTGCTGTTCAGAAGATCCTCCCTGTTTGTAAGCAAATGCAAATTTTATTATTCTTTAATTATAAGTATGTATTGAGCCAACACAGAAGTTACACAGATATTGGAGTGTCACTTGCTTGGTGACAGTCTGTCCACCTACTGCTGACAAGAAAGCTAAAGTACTTTGCAGCAGACGCTCTGCCTACCCGTTCTTCCTTGCTGCAAGAGGGTTCACTCAAACAGCAAAATTTGTCAACAAAGTTGGCATGGGGGGAGTCACATGTGTAATATATTCTACCTCAAGAAAGGTGTCCTTGTCCTCTTGTCACATTGCAAAGCAGATACAGGCTGCCTTGAAATGCAGCTATGTAAAGGGGAAAATTGTATATTGTAACCAAAATAACACACACACACACACACACACACACACACACACGCATGCACGCACGCACGTGCGTCACACCCCAGGCTCTTAGCAGACCCCTGTGTCCTCTTGGAACCTAAATTCTTTAAAGAATTTAATAATTAGACCAAGATTTTGTGTTCTGAATTCACTAATGAGGCCATTTGGACCACCTGCCTTAGCGATCGCTCTTTGTGGAGCCTGACATCGCAGGGTTCCGGGAGTAAACCTAGGCCCCCCCCCCCCCCAGCAAGCTTCCAAGCCAAGGAGTCCGGTTCTGGTCCCTGCATTAAAACTCGCCCTCCTGGTGTCCCTAGCAGCCTTTGTTTGTGTGTGTTTTGTGTCTGGGCTCATCCATCTGGCTCCCCTTCTGCCACCTTTCCCTTCTGTTTACACCCACCATTCTCAATTTGTCTTCCAGCTCTTTCTGCACCAATTACGCTATAGACAGATTTAGTCGATTTCTGGGCCAGCTGCTCAAATACGCCCTTTTCTGCATTGAAAAATACTCAGAGCAGGCCCCCGGCCACCCACGAGGATTCCCAGACTCGGAGTCTGGAAGAAATTCAC
>JADRCD010184649.1:0-21585 GCA_019843815.1 Montemys delectorum
CTGAAGTAACTTGCTGAAGACATGTATTCAGGCCAATCTGGAAATAGCACAGAAGACCCGAAGCAAAGTGCACAGCCTCTTTCCAAACAAGTGGTTTTGTAATGTCTTTATTTAGCTGCAAAAATAGTGTGCCAGGTAAGCTCTCCTGCGTGCAAGGATGTAAGACGCCAAAACACTTTCCCAATGGCTCATGTGCTAAGAAAATCCTCCCCC
The DNA here is from genome assembly GCA_019843815.1 of Montemys delectorum. Lineage (NCBI taxonomy): Eukaryota > Metazoa > Chordata > Mammalia > Rodentia > Muridae > Montemys > Montemys delectorum. Next base: position 214 of record JADRCD010184649.1, read on the forward strand.
TGTCACCCACAGATGTAGTAAGTGGGTCCCATAGGCTGCATGTGAGATTGGAGGTCTGTAGAAAGAAGGTTGGGATGTGGGGAAGGTAAACCTCTGTTTTCAGGGGTCCAAAGAGGAGTGCAAAGAGCATTTGATCAGTGATACGTCACTATCATACATCCTGGCTGTTCCCTTTCAATGTGTTAGGTCAAGCAATGGCAAACTTTCTCACTTCTGTCCTTCCCTATAGCCGCAGATGGGCTTAAGCACTCCGTTCACACTACAGATCTCAATAGTTTTCCTTCTTCCAATTTCCACACAACTACTACCCAGGGTTTCTCAGGCTAGCTATCCCTGGCACGTCAAGGTAGATATTTCTTCTTGTGGGGGCTCTTGTATGTCCAACAGGCTATTGAGCCTCATCTTTAAACTTCTTAGATGGTAGCAGCATCCTACCCCTAGTTGTAACAGCTCAGTGAGACCAGATATTACCAAATATGAGGAGAGAAGTTATCCCTGGCCGAGAATCATTATTTTTAAAGAGATTTTTGAACTTTCTATAGGTTTCACCTTCTGAACATAAAGAAAGAAACAAGAGAAATGAAAGCATAGCTGCCGAACTCTAACCCGCTCACTTCCCTCAACATTTATCTGACCAAGCACAAGAGCTTGCAAACTGATGGACAGAAGGACATATTTATCAGAAGGAGTCACACTTTGCCCTACAGGGGGATTTTGTTTCAAATTACGCTTTAAGGCATGTAGGAGATGCCTGTCTTCTTCAGTCTCAGTCTTTATAGAACAGGGAACTCAAGAGAGAAGGGAATGACTTTTTTTTTTCCCCTGCGGGCTCTTAACTGCTAGAACTTTCTTGTCCACAGAGTACTGACCCTGATTAACTATTGTTGTAGGCCTCATGCCATTTCTCACACTAGGGACTAATAACTCCAAGTTAGTGTTCTTGTATAAGATGGTCCCCTGGGCTCCCTGATAGGTCTCTTAACCCTAATGGTCAGCCCTAAACACATGCACAAATAGACAGCACTTACTGGACTCAGTATATTGTGTATACACACACACACACACACACACACACACACACTGTCATAAATTCAAGAGGGAATGGGGTAACACAAGAGGGGCTGGAGGAGGGGGGATGAGTAAACTGGCATAAACACAGTGTACTCGTGTATGAGATTCTTAAAGGATTAAAATAAGGATGATGGTCCTCCCCCTTTTACATGTTCTCAGCTCAGCGTTCATTTCTCACTTTGTTCTCTTTATTAATTTCCCTGTGTGTTTGTCCAGTAGGCGTTCTGAGTACCTACCCGATGTGGTGTACGATAGATCTCAGTTCTCATGGAGGGAGTCTCAATATTAATTCTGCTCACATAGAAACTTCACAGAGCCTCTCTACTGGGGAGAAGTGTAGTCTGTTTAGATTCCCTTTTAAAGTCCCCTTTGCCTTCTGATCTTTAAGACAAAAATAATTTTGATACGACTACGATTAGCCACTTACTGTGGGTTTTGTTTTGTTTTGCAGGCATTTGGAATATTTTTGATCATCATTCACACGCTTCTACTTTTATTCAACACCGAATCTTATTTCCCCATTATAGAGGGTAAACACCCTTGAAGATGCATAAGAACATGTCTGTCATTTGCCTAGCCCATCCTCCACAGTGGAACATTTAAATAGTTTCCATTTTAGTCTGCTATAAAGCATTTCATTTTCGCTATCACAATTAGTAACACTTGTACGTTGTAGATAGATGTCCTTGGGCCTGTAGCTTTGGGTGTTGCACTCACACCAGGCCCTGAGCGTGGAGCTGGTGTCAGAGGGCATGGGCTCAGGCTTCTCGCTCTGCTGCACACAGCCGAGGTGCCCTCTAAAGCACAGGTTCTGCTCTGCGAGCTGTGAGGCTCCATCCAGCCAGGATTAGGTGTGGTATTTCATTGAAAAATTAAAAAAAAAAAAAAAAAATAAAAAAAAAAAAGGTTTTAAAAAACTATCTACTTCTATTTTTTTTTTTTTTTTTTTTTTCCAAAGCCAGAATAGCCAGAATATCATTTAAATGTGAGTTTCATTTTTCTCTACTGGTATGAGATCATAGACGGATTTTGCTAGCATTATCAAGAGTGTAATCTTGGGACGGTGGTTTGAGTCGTCTCTCTAACGTCAGGAGAATACCTTAGGTGGCAGGAGCAGTCAGAACCACTCGTGGGTGGCCATTCTAGTCCTATTAGTTGTGTGCTGGGATTACTCCTTCCTAGTGCCTTGAAGATAGGTGTGGAACAGGCAGTTTTCTTCGGCCAATGACTGCAAGTGGAAAGTGTCTCTTTTTGTAGAAGACGAAACTATTTCAGGAGTATTCCTTTTGTCCTCATCCACAGTCCGAGCCCCTTCTAGCCTGGGTCCTTGGAAACCACTGAGAGGAAAGCACGAGCCACAATCCCACTGTGGCCAATGGTAGGTCTGTAGACAGGGTAAGAAATAGATAGTCTAAGCCACCAAAACAATGATGCTATAAGACCAGGCCTGACTGTCAGCGCCAGGCCATCACTGAGGGGCTAGTGCCTAGAACCTGGGTATAGGGAGCTTTAAAATATCAGAGCCTTGCAGTGCCTCTCTGAGTAGGTACTCTTCCCAACCAGCAAAGGGTTGTGTGGTATTTTTATGTAGAATCCATTCTACTCTGAGCGACAAAGTAGGTGACGACATGGTACCATCTGCCAGCTCGAATTATTTTTGTCATCATAGACTAAAAATTCTGTTTTAATATTCAGCAGGGAAATGACTTAATGCTGGTTGGCTTCTGGCAACTTTTAAAACGTTGCTTCTCTTTTGCAGCAGACCCATAAAAACTAATAAAGGAAAGATCTAACATTTATTGATCATTCATTATATGTTATCGTCTCTGCCAAGCGTCTTACCGGCATAGTTTCCCGCATTTTTCCGCAAAAGTTGATGACGTCAGTAGTAAGGCATTCCTGGTTTCGGATGAAGAAAATGAGGCTTGGTCACTTCATTCTGTTGCTGTGAAAAATACCAGGCAGCTTAGAGGAAGAACAAACTCATTTGGCTTACACTACTAGCTTACAATCCGTCACTGAGAAAGTGAGGGCAGAGCCCAAGCAGGAACCTGAGGAGAAATCAGACAGAAATGCCCTTGCTGGCTCACTCTTGGCCTCATGTTTAAGGTGGTTCGAATGAGAGGTACACAAAAGTCTAATGAATTTGAATATTTGATCACATGTCCTCCAGAAACGCTATGATGGTCCAAATCCTCCTGCTATTCCCACTTTGCCCTCTCCTCTGTTTGCTGCTCATGGTTTGAGATGCGAGATCTCAGCTCCCATTCCAGTCACCATGCCTTCCTGTTGTCATGTCCTCACCACAATGGCAATGTGCTTCTATCCCTCTGGAAGTATAAGCCCCAAATAAACTCATCCTTCTACAAGGTGCCAGGGTCATGGTGTAAAATAAAATAGAACAGTAACTAACCACACATAGGTAGTTTTCTTACATGGTCCAGGACCATCTGCCCAGAGAATTAATGCTACCTGCCCTCAGTAGGTTGGTCCCTCCTGCTTCTGAGGGAATTAATGCTACCCACAACAGGCTGGTTCTTTCTAGGTCAATTACCAATCAAGGCGATCTCTTTCAGACATTTTCACAGGCCAATCAGACCTGGACAGTCCTTCAGTTGAGACTCATTTCTTAAATAACTCTGGGCTCTATGTCAAGATGACAGTTACAGCTAGCTAGAATGGACACCCTGGCTCTCCTCTGGCTTTCTCCACCTAGGAGTCTATCTTGGTCTATTTGGATTCTGCTGGGCTGACATCCTTTACTGATTTCTCTTGCTCACCTTTGTCATAATTGGCATCAAGATCTTCATCTCATGTAGAATTTTGTCAAACCAACTACTGCCTAGCAAACACTGTTCAGCCACTAAAAACAAATATTAGTAAAACTGACCTTTGCCCTTGAGAAGCCACCAGCAGAGCAGTGCTGGTCCACAATTCAATGTGAGCCACAAGTGCAAGCCACTCATATTCATATATATATATAGTGTCAAAAGCGAAAGTGATGTGAGAATTAATTTTAAATTAATTTTAATACTATACTTCCTGTAGTGGCTGTTCCTGGTTGTCAACTTGACTATATCTGAAATGAACTACAATCCAGAATTAGAAGGCTCACCTGTGACCCTAATCTGGAGGCTGAGAGATACAAGTTTCCTACCTGATCTTGGCTTGGAGATCTTGAGGTATAGTGGCTATGAATCCCAGAGGATTAAGATAGGAAGATCTACGAGTTCAAGATCATCTGGGATTAAAGGTGTGGTGGCACACACCTTTAATCTGGGCCACACCTTTTGCTGGAGACCTATTTAAGGACATTGGAAGAAGGAAGGCTCTCTCTGCTTCACCTGCTTGCCTTGTGAGACTGAGCAACTGCTGGATCCTTGGACTTCCATTCACAGCTGCTGCTGACCATTGTTGAGAGTTGATTGTTGGGAGTTGGACTACAGACTGTAAGTCATCAATAAATTCCTTTACTACGTAGAGACTACCATAAGTTCTGTGACTCCAGAGAACCCTGACTAAGACACTTCCTTAAAACAGCAAGATCTAAAATGTTATCACTTAAAGATAAAACCAGCACAGGAAATAAAAATATTTTACATTTGTAGCGTTTCTGAAACCTGAATCATCTCATTTTTACACTCATCAGCATATGGACATTAGACCAGCCACAGGCTGGTGGAGCCCTTGTCTCAGGCGGCAAATAGCTATTGCATTGCCTAGCACGTGTCTGATGGGAAAGAGTAAGGTGTATACATAATACAGAATACCTATACACAATAGCCACTGGTATTTGTTTTATGAACAGATTGTTCAAGATTAGAGAAGAACCGTGAGATAGAACATGCCCAGAGCACTCTGGAAGTCCAGCAAAGGGACACTAAACCCAAGCTGGAGCTCCAAAGAGGCTTGTAGGAGAAGATGGCTGGGCTGGGCAGAAACATGGGGAACTGGTTATAAAGGGCATTGGAGGAAAAAACACAGGAGGTGAGGTTTTTTTTTTGTGTGTGTGTGTGATCATCTACAGATTTATAATGTCTCTTGTGTACCCTGGTCAAGGAGAATAGCAACAACCTTCGAGGAGGCATTTGTCGCCAAGTCTGCTCTTGCTTTTCTATTATCATATTCCCTACTAGGAGAAGTCCTAGGGTTGTTAAACTCCATATCTTCTATCTAACCACACACACACACACACACACACACACACACACACACACACACACACGGTAACTGCAGTTACTGGGTAAGGTTTTGGGGAAGTTTTGTTAACAGGGATTAATGTGGGTAAGAAGTAGGACTTATCCATTGCCCCTTCCTTCCAGTCTCTCATTGCTTGGAAAATAGACAAAAGTGAGGAGAGGAGAGCTGCAGCAGATACTCCCTCATACTGTGGAGGGAAAGCACACTATGGACATCTGAGGAGGAAGACTCACAGTGTCTGTGTCTGTGGAACTGTGGTTCTAGTCTTGAGCTACTTAATACTACACCTAGCACATACGAGAGAAAATTAATTATTAACCCATTTCAACCACTGCTCTTTGTTTTATGTTATATTCACACAAACCTAATCCTGGCTGATGGCGGAGGTAACTGCTATCATTTACAGAAGATTTTACGGAGAATCTGGAAAAAAAAATTAAGCCATTAGGTAAGATGGTAGAGCAACAGTTCTCAACCTGTGGGTTGTGAACCCTTTGGAGGTGGATCGACCCTTTCACAGGGGTGGCTTAAAATCATCAGAAAATAGAGATATTTATTTACATTGTGATTCCTAACAGTAGCAAAATTACAGTTGAATAGCAATGAAAATAATTTTATGGTTAGGGGGTCACCACAATATGAGGAGCTATATTAAAGGGTCACAGCATTATGAAGAATAATTTTGCTGTAGAGGGAGGGGTAATGTTAAAACAAGGCTGGAGATTCATGGTTCTGGCCTCAATGCAGCAGTTGTTCTGGCTTATGCTGCCTCCTCTCTCCTACTGCTGCACATTCTGGGGGTAGCTGCCATGTGTACCCCCAGTGGCTATGACTGTTGCTATTCAGCATGGGACATCACATGAGAAATGGTATGTGATGGCCACTCTTTCCCACTTTCTACTTGGACAGGATCCCTTTGCCTTGGTAATTTGTCAAGAAGCCCATACACAATGAGGAAAAGAGAGGGGGTATCTCTTTTTCTCTCTTTAGCCCTGTCCCAGGGCTGCAGTTTCTTCTTCAGGGACCTCTGGTTTGTCCTTGCTGGGCATGGAGAAGGCTTAGCCAGTTCTTTCTCATCTGTAGATCATGGGCTGGGCATTGTATCCCTTCTCCTTCCTGCTGTTTGCCTCCTGGCTATGGCACCCCTTAGTTAGCAGCTCCAGCAGAGGTGCTGATCCTCGAATCTGTCAATTGTGCAACTTGTCAGCTGCTGTACGGACGGAGGGCTCACAGGGGAGAGAGGTTGCTGACTCAAGGTCGATTTTCGTACCAGCTGCAGAACTTAGTCAACCGCAAGATCCGTCCTGCTTGCAAGTTGGCCAAATCAATCAGTGGCTTGTAGAGCATCCTCACTAACCTTCAGAGCTATGCCTAGTTCTACCCCTGTTGCCAGTAAGGAGCTGAGCCAAATCGAATGCCCAGGGTGTCTGCCTTACTGCATCCAGGTGTAGCCAGCCTGCAGCCTTGGCACTTGGACCGGGCATGCTTCTGACTAACCTGAAGTCAGCTGTCCACGGTCTCTCGTTGAGTCCTCACTGCTGGGCATAGAAACAAATCTGCCTCTGAGTGCGTCTGTCTCTAAGGTAGCTGGGCATACCTTAGGAGAAGGTTTGTATAACGACTGCCTTAGCCTAACTCTGTGGTCCTTGCTGTTCTCTTCTGCTCAGCTCTGCCATAGCAGGCTGTAGATGAGAGTATAGATATTACTGAGTAGGATCCACTGTGTTCCCACGAAGCATTACTTAGAGACATTTGACATCAGAGTTTCATATGGTTTTAAGCTGTCACAAAGTATTTTTGCTTCAATTTTTCTAACCATGCAAAAATGGAGAAAGTGTTCTTCACTCACAGGCTGTGCAGACAGGCCCGGGAGCTGGATGTGGTCCAAAGGCCATTTTTCACCAACCCCTAACCTAGAAGAAAGATCATGTGGTGATTAAGAGCCTGGGGTTTGTTTTGCATTATCTCTGTGTGTAAATCCCGGGGCTGTTGCTAATTGGCTCTGTAACTTACCACCCTACTCTCCATCTCACTGAGCTGCAGGTTCCTTATTAACATATACAACACAGGACAGAGCCTGTGTCGGTTATGGAGATAACAGATGTCATGTAGAAGGCCCATCATATTCCGAGGGTCCATTGTAGAGCCTGTATTGGACTTGATACTAAGGAGAGATTTTTAAGGGAACCAGACACAGCAGGTTGTTCGGGAGTTGGGAAGCTAGCAGGGATGAGGGGGTGGGTTGGGGGTGAAATGGGGGAGGTGGCCTTATGCCTCAGTCACTGTCACTCTGGGAGGCACAGCAGGAGCAGTTTGTCATCTCCCTGTCACTGTGATGCTTCCTGGGGTTTCGGAATGCTGTGAGATTTAGCTCAGAGAGAGACTGAGAGCAGAGGTGTTGAGGTCTGCCACAGGGAGGTCACGCTGGTCCTTTTGTTGATTTACACAGCCCACTGCTGCACAGTGACATGGGAAGTTTGGGCTTTCTTGTTACCTTTGCCAACACCCCAGGCTCTTTCCTCAGCTCCCAGGCCCTGAGGTGTCACAGCAGTACAGCTTTGCCTTACACTGGAAGGGAGCCCAGCCCAGCTGAGCTTCTGTCAAAGACCGTCTTGCCCTTGATGTTTCTGTTAGTTGGAAGGCCTTTTAATGGAATGCTTGCACTGGGTTGATAAGCCGTTAGCAGACAAGGTGTTGGACATGGTGATTCATGATTTCATTTGCATAAGTTCTCTTAAGTTCCATTTAAAACTCTTAAGTTCCTTGTTGGGTCTTTTGGAGGGCAGTCATGCTAGGTGCCTTTTTGTGAGCACTCCATACCCTCAGTAATAGTGTCAGGCCTTGGGACCTTCCCTTGAGCTGGATCCCACTTTGGGCCTGTCGCTGGACCTTCTTTTCCTCAGGCTCCTCTCCATTTCCATCTCTGTAATTCTTTCAGACAGGAACAATTATGGGTCAGAGATGTGACTGTGGGATGGCAACCCCATCCCTCACTTGATGTCCTGTCTTCCTGCTGGAGGTGGGCTCTGTAAGGTCTCTCTCCCCTCAAGCAGCTGAAAGAGTCAGATGCAGGTATGTGCACCCAACCAATGGGCAGAAGCAGCTGACCCCTGTTGTTGAATTAGGGAAAGGCTGAAAGAAGTTGAGGAGAAGGGTGATCCTGTAGGAGGACCAGCAGTCTCAGTTAATCTGGACCCCTGAGATCTCTCAAACACTGGACCACCAAACAGACAGCATACACCAGCTGATATGAGGCCCCCAATACACACACAGTAGAGGACTTCCAATTCTATGTTCACTCAGAGATGATGCACCTAACCCTCAAGGGACTGGAGGCCCCAGGGAGTTTAGAGGTCAGGTGGGGTAGGAGGTGGGGACATCCATGTGCAGATGGAGGTGGGGTGGGGAAGAGGTGTGGAATGTGGGACAGTCAGAGGCTGGATGGTGGGGTGGGGAATGGAATATGATGTGTAAAAAATAATTTATATTAAAAAAAGTTCTTAAGTTCCACTTAAACAAGAGTGCTGCTCTATCCACTTGGGGTGTGGGTACTTGTTCAGCCCACTGATCAGAAACCCAAGTGGGCTCATCACCTGGAGACCTCCTGTAATAATTTTTGTCTTTATGTTACAGACTTTTCATTTTTGAGACAGAGTAGGTCTCACTATGTAGCCTTTGGTGGTCTGGGATTTGCTATATAGTTCACCAGGCCATCCTCAAACTCAGAGATTCCCCCTGCCTCTGTCTCCTGAGTGCTGGGATTAAAAGCATGTGTCACCATATCCAGTAAGTTACAGATTTTTTAAATTTAACTTAGCCCTTCAAGATCAAAGATAACAATGTGGCATGCCATAAATTACTGGAACATGTAATACAAGTATTTTGATGGCAAGTAACTTTTGAAATCATTGTTTTATTTAATGTATAAACTATAGAAAATACATTTGAAACCATCACAATCAAAGCGATGGCACTAAGAGCCAGTCCTTTCTCCAGGATGAACTCACACAAATCTTTCACATTCCCACTGTTGCCTTTGCTTCCAGAGCTTTTCTGCTATGTGCATCACAGTGACTCCTGTGCTCCACACTGCTCAGGTCCTGCACTGTTCTAGGCCACGGTGACCTCTCAAGCTCTGGAATTGTGGGTTTTTTTTATACCAATCACAGAGCTGCCTCTGCCTTTGACAGAATTGCTGAGGTTCAGCTTTGAAAGTGGTGATCTTTCTGTTCTCTCTCTTTGAAAGTCCTTTATTCTAACACTAAAATGCCCAGTGCTGCCAGTTACCTTGGGAATTACTTCAGTTTGAACAGCTTCAGTTTCTTTCTGCTACAGTGATGCTTTGATCTGCCTTCTGCTGTGACGGCAGGGAGGGGTTTGGAGTTTATTCTAGATTTTTGGAGTATGAAAGGAACTTCCAGGTCAGGTATGGCATGAAAAGCTTGGCTGAGCTGGGCTGCTGTGTGACACAATTCCAAGCAACGCTATTCTCTTTGTAGCCTATGTGAGTGTTGCGGCCTGGAGTTAGGTAATGAGAGATCTACCTTATAAGATGCAGCTGGCCTGGATCAATGGTTAGGACTCCTCTGAGGCTGTTTCTATTTGTCAAATGATGCTGCTGGCTGGTTTTGGTGCCCTCCGAGGGCTCATGTTTAGAAAGTGGGTCCTCACCATGATGATGTTAAAGATGGTGGGACACTTAACAAGGCAAGGTTAGCGTAAGTCAGTGAGTCGTTCTAATTGTGAGCCCCTTTAATACAGTTCCTCATGTTGTGGTGATCCCTGTCCCCCAACCATAAAATTATCTTTGTTGCTACTTCACAACTGTAATTGTGCTATCGTTATGAGTCGTAATGTAACTGTCTGATGTGCAGGACGACTTATATGCCACCCTGTGAAAGGGTTGGGCAACACCAAAGGCATCAAGACCCACAGGTTGGGAAGCAATGGTGTAATGTAATTAGATTATTGGTGGCTGTGCCCTTGGAAAGCATTGAGTAGTCCTTGTGGAATCCCAGTTTGTTCCTATGACAATGTATTATTATAAAAGAACAACACCGGCTCCTAACTCCCCTCTGTCTTCCTGTGAGATCTTGGCAAATGTTCCTTTTCATGAAGTATCTACCACCAGAGCTGACCAAAAGCTAGACAATAGGGTCCATCAGTCCTGAATTTTTAGCATCCAAGCCTGTTAAATAAGTTACTTTTTATGTGGCCTAGGCATTTTGTTTTAGCAATGGCAAACGTACTAACACTCTCATGAAAAAGAACAAGGAAGAAAGGAGAAGAAAGAGAGGAAGGAAGAGAACGATGAAGGAATAGCTGTACTTCATACAGGTTCTTCTGTGCTAGGTCTTTTTCTTATATAATGATAAACATAGGCATAGGCATAGACATAGGCATAGACATAGACATAAACAGATAGACGTAGACATAGACATGTGTGTATGCATATATACATATACATACATACATACATACATACATAACGGTGTGTTTTATAAAACATGGAGGTATAGTGTGGTGGGAGAGAGCACCTCAGTGGGCATGGCCCTGGAGTTCCCCTGAGAAATCACCACCTTGGACAGGCCTAGTACAAAAGGGAGTTTATTGGGGGAAGGGAGTCAGGGAGCAGAGCAGGGACCCTGGAAAGGCAGAGAAAGAAGGTAGACAGAGAAAGAGAGAGAGAAAGGGAGGGAGAAAGGAGGGGGGAGGGAAGGGGGGGGGGGAGGGGGGGAGGGAGGGAGGGAAGGAAATTGAGATTGAGAGATTCTTGTATGCCAGGTTAGCTGTACCTGGCAGGCTGCTCTGCAAGTTGTTGCTAGGTAGCTGTTGGGCGGAGCCTAGAGGGATTGCCACCATTAACTCTTTTAGTTACGAAGTTGGAGGCTTTTGCATCTTCACTATGGAGTGATTGCTTCCCACAATCTGCCCATCACTGTCCTGTACAGTGGTGAAACAAGTCAGAAGCAGGAGTGCTTCGGTCATGCAGAGTTGTAGCCTAACGAATTCTGATGATCCCGGTCAAAAGACAACTGTGATACGCGTGGCAGGACAAAAGCATCATGAAGACAAGGCAAAGGGCAGACACGGCTGCCAGGCCTTCGGAAAACCCACACAGACTTCCAAGCGCAGGAGGCTGGATGTGAAACCTCACAGTTATCATGTCACCGAGTGGTGGGAAGCTGGTAACACTAGGAGCTCCAGATCTCAGCTCTTTGACTTTGGAGGGGCTGCCAAATCTCCACCATTGAGATTCGAAAATCACCCCTCAGCCGCTACCTCCTCAACCCCGAGCTAAAGGCTTTTCTTCAGACCACTCCCCTCTTCCTTCACCTCTGCTTGCCCCTCTACCCTCAGGCTTATCCCCTCTAAGGAGTTTGTGCTACTGAGATGCGCATCCTCCATCTCTGTGGAAGCAAGGTATCCTAACATCTCTTCATGTGTTTATCTAAAACAAGTCTCTCTCCCCTTCTCTCTTCCTCCCTCCTATCTCCTGGAGGGAGGTAGCTTCATGTCTAATTTTGTTTGTACCCCTCTTCCACAGTCCCCACTCCTGTGCCTAGCACACACAGCAGGTGATCAATAAATGCGTTTGAATAAGGAGCTGCAGCTGATTCACCGCCAGCACTCTGGCCCTTGGCTCAGTTGTGCTGTGGCATGCAGCCTTCCAAGGAAAGCTTGCTGGCTTGGCTTTCTTCCACAGAGCTGGTATGAATTTCAATGCTAGATCTTCAAAGAAAAAAACTCAGGGAGAAAAAACACACACACACACACACAATTACTTTGAAAAGTAAGGTGGGGGAGGAGAAGACAAGAAGTCCCAGAAGATGGGGACCCTGTGGGGCCCTTGGATAATTTAATAAAATTTAAGCTGATACCTGGTACTTATTGTACGACACATATACATATCTGATGTGTGTAAATGTATGTGTGTACACTCCTGTGTAAATACACATATTTTCACAACAATCTTATAAGTATTATCACACTCACTTTACAAAAAGCAAAAGTGGAAGCCAGTAACCTCTCCCAAAACACTCAGCCAGGTTGGAGCATGAGCTGATTGCTTTATAGTGAGTCCGTGTGTGTGTGTGTGTGTGTGTGTGTGCCACAGCCAAACCATTTTTTAAAAAGATTTATTTATTATATGTAAGTACACTGTAGCTGTTTTCAGACACTCCAGAAGAGGGCGTTAGATCTCGTTACAGATGGTTGTGAGCCACCATGTGGTCTCTTGGATTTAAAGTCAGGACCCTGGCAAGAGCAGTCAGTGCTCTTAACCGTTGAGCCATCCCTCCAGCCCCCAGCCAAACCATTTTAAAGTGTAACATTATTTATAAGCATAGTGCTCCAGTGGCTTTACTGTGATCAATCACGGTATGCAATTGATAGGTATCTGACTTCTAAGCACAGTGAAAGCTTAGCTTGAGAATATTTTTAAATAATTTCTTGGCAAAACTTGGCCAGCTTAGAGTAACAGATAACTACTGTCCAAAGAGTTATCCCCGAAGAGGGATGGTGTGGGGACACATATGGCCAGCCTCTCACTGTCTTCAGTCAATCACACTTGTGATCAAATGCTCTTCTCTGTCTGACTTCCCTTGTGGGAGTGGAAGCCATGTCCCTGTTAGTTATGCTACATTTTAATTTTGTCCTTGTAGCTTTTCTTCTCTCCCATCCTTCTTTGGTACTAAGACAACTTATCAGTAAGTTTGAACTGTTGTCCCCTTGAGGGCATCCATGTTTTGGAATTTCCTACTTTCTGAAATCTGGTGTGGAAGTACACTGGCCTGCTTCTGCTTTGAACAGCCTGTGTCTGTTCTCCACAGTGGCATCCAAGTTTGCAAAGAGGACCCAATTACGTGGCTCCAGAAATGTGCACATATTGCTTTAAGGAGCACTTGGCCTGTGCGAGCGAGTCTGCTTCTGACCCTAGTTGAGCCTGGCAGCAGGAACTCTCCCTCCTTTCCCCCTGGTTGTTCTTTTGTGTTTCTCTTCCTCCGTGCTCCTTTCCCTAGCCTCCTCCTCTTCGCTTTGGTGCCTGGACAGCTGCTACTGTGAAGACCGCGCAGCTCCCATCTGCTTCCAGCATATGGGACCAAGGCTGTTGCTTCCAAAGTCCTCTTGTTTGCTGTTCAGAGCAGGGTGGGTTATTGTGTAGAAGTGAGGCAAAAAAAATTGCAGCATGGTCTATATAGTCTTTAGTGTAGATGGAAGCAAATGATTACCCTTTCTCTCCATCCATCTGTGTGTCCATCCATCCATCTGTGTGTCTATCCTATGGATATACATCTATCATCTCTGTTTATCCATCTATCCATTCTTCCATCCACTCATCCATCCAGCTATGTAACCATGTCATAAGTTCTACCACAGAGATTTTAAGGTTTTTCATATAGCTATATAATAAAATATAAATTAAGTTCAAAGTCTAATCAAATACAGCAACCATAGAACACTGGGGCCAAGAGGAAATTAAAGCACAAATCTACATATTGAAGGACCCATAAATAGTATTCCAAACCCATGGTACATGTACCTGTCCCCAAAGACAATACAACAAAACAAAACAAAACAAAACAAAACAAAACAAAACCACGCATCAAAGACTCCATAAATAAATGTAATTTTTAAAATTAGATTATTGAGTGGTAAGCAATATCTATCGGTTTCGTTATCTTGACTTTGGGTTCGTGGAGGAGAACACAGGGGGATGTCAAGCAGAAGGAAGTAACTGAGCTAGTGTTGAGTCCGTTGCTTGTTGAATCTGTGGATTGCTTGCCTAGGAGATTAGATCGGTTTGTTAGGGAGGCTGCTGACATAGTGGATGCTATGCTATGCTATGCTATGCTATGCTATGCTATGCTATGCTATGCTCTGGGCTTCTTCTCTAATCACTCAGCAGTGATAGATGCCATGCCCCTGATTTCCATACATCATTGCTGGTTATAGGGAGGTCTAGGAGAAGTGGATGGTCGCTTCACAGCTGAAGTCTCACAGAGGACCAATCAACATTGGGAGTTGTTTGGGAATAAGAGATTATGGACAATTGGCCAGGAGTTATCTCACAGCTTCAGGGCTGAAGGTCCTTTAAGTGAGTATACAAAAATGCCAAAATAGAGTCATTGGCAAGAAACTATAACTTTACAAGCTACCCATTAAATCAATAGGAGAGGATGTAATGAAGCGTCTGTAGCTATAATTCTTGGCTTTTGTGATTTCATGCTTCTTAGAAGTCAACAGGAAACCTCTGACAGCTGGAGACTTACTGTGTTTTGTAATGCAGACTTGGGTGTACAAGGGTGACAGACTCAGATGCTCCCAAGGTGCTGCATGGAAATACATGCAAAGGACTGATTGTAAATTACAGCCGGGTAACAGTGAATGTGGACAACTAGTATGGCGGGCAGACCTTTCAAAAGATGGCACTAGCTGCTTTGTTCAGATGGATGGAGCCAGCATAGGAACCCAATCTAGAGTGTACTGTGTCATATGGGTTTAGGCAGAAACTCACAATTCGTATGAGAATTTTCTGCGTTTTGAAACATAAGATAGTCAAGGCATGCCTACAGACAGAACTTAACTTCTGCTTATTTTCACCCAGGGAATAACCTATGTACATATGAAAGAGAAAGCCAAAAGGGAAAGTGAAGGGGCTAAGCCCCAGGAGTATCCATGCTCTTACCTAATCACTGTAGTTACATTTCAGTGAGAATACAGAGGTGCATTTGGGGCTCCGAGGAATGAAGACAAGATTTGTTTCTTGAGCAGGATGACAGTACTTCTAATCAGTGTTATTGTTAAATCTACATTTGAGAACAGAACGAGCTCTTAAATATCAAATGGCAAACTAACAAAGCAGGTACTTCTTATCCAAACTGGTATTTTATGTGGCTTGAAATACCTTGTCTTCAAAAATCAAAATCCCTTCTTCCCTGCAACAGGTACAAGAATTCTTCGTTGAGTTTAAGGGTGTTTTTCTCTCATTTGTTTATGGGTAAAGGATAAAGAGGGACTCCAGGGAGCAATTTAAAGCTACCTATTATGCAAAGCGTTCACTCAGCAAAATAAAATGCTCCAAGCATTGTGTAGCAAAGGTGTTCATGTTGAGATTTTTTTAATAATTTTGTACTGGATTACCATGGCTTTCCTGAAGTTATCTGTTTGGAATGTTGAGACTGTGACACCGGAATTTATAAACATGTTGATTTCTCTTGTCAGGAGTCATTTTTAAAAAACTGTCCCTCTAATGAACTTGGAAGTGAGCCTCCGTGCCACCTGTTTCACATTCACCTGCCCTGTCCCACTTTGGGGGAGGCACAGAGACTCCATAGGAAGCCATGAGTGCTAATTAAATAACAGCACATACTGCTGCACAAACAAAATTCTCCCTCTATGAATATCTATTAAATGTACCAGAAGGTGCATCCTAGCTTCACTTAGTGAACTGAGGTACCATTTGTCTTTTTACAAGTCACTGGAGGAAAGCAATCTTGATCCTAATGGTGCGAATAAAGGACAAGATGGACCACCCTGTGTCAAGCTCAAGGATACAGGTTGGAGTACCGAGACTCTCGCCTATAAGGTAAAGAAATCATTGTGCAGATTTTGGAAGCATTTGATGTGTGGAAAACACAAGACTGTCAGTGGAAAGCGAAACCAAACAAAGCAAAAATAATGTGAGCAAGTCAGGAAATGTCTGTATTAGTTAATACTACCTTAAAGAAGAGCTCAAGGCAAAAAAGAGACAACCACCCATAATGGATTGTCTTCTGGATCTTTTAGACCAAGAATCAGTGTGTCATTGGACAATGGTGAGAACCCAGATGTTGCTTCTCTCGAGCTCTCTGCCAGCTGTCATACCATCTCTTATCCAAAGGTATCACTGTTCTCTCTTCCTCTTATTCTTACCCCATCATGACCAGCTCCTCTGATACTACATCACAGTTTTCTAGCCAGGATGACCCAGTGTTCAGTGTGCAGTATGAAGGGTGGGGTCAATAATTTCACCAGGAAAACAGGTATAGATTAGGATATTCAGGCAATCAGAGACAGGGTCACTCCCTCTATTAGAGCCCTGTGTGGTTTTTTTGTTTGTTTGTTTGTTCCCTGTTTAATCACAGAACCTAGGTCTCTTGATTCAGGCTGAGTTACTCTTTGGTCAACAGTTGACTGCTAACCTACTGGTTGTCTTACATGCAGCAGTGTCAACAAATTCTAAGGAGCAATGAGCCTGTCAGTGCAGTTGGGGAAGCAGAGCTGACAACTGGCTCAGGGTCAAAGATTCAACATGTAATAGAAGCAGACACGTTACAACAATTTCTTTGTAATGGCTTTTTTCCCATGCCCATCAGATGATGGAAGCATGATGTGAGATTAAGGTACTTTAAGATTTGAGAAGCCAAAAAGCCAAACCTCTTGTGTGTGGCTCAGATTACTCTAGTGTGCACTCTGTTGTAGCAGGTAGGTCTGGTTCTACCTTCCAGTCACATGCTCTAGAAACAAGTCTCAGACTCAAAATATATTTACAAATACCTTGGCCATACAGCTAGGCTCTTCTTTGACTAGATTATGACTTAAATCAACCCATTTATTCTAATCTACATTCTGCTACCTGGCTGATTATCTGTTACCTGTGTTCATGTACCATGCATCTGTCTCATCACATCTCATGGGTGAATCTCCTATACTTGGCTCTCTCCCAGAATACTTCCTGCCCTCTGGATGTCCCACTTCCTATTTCCTGCCTAAGCCATAGGTTATCAAATTTATTATTGACAGGTGCCACATCCATACAAGCATAAACTCTTCTCTCTAAATCCCATATACCCAGATTTTCTCATTTCTACCTTCTCTGTTTTTATTTTATCTAAAATATTTCTAACTCTTTTGGTAGCGGCCATCTATGAGTTTGCATACTGCTTTCTTTTTGTCTTTAATCTGTCTTTACTTCTGATAAAGGGTCCTTTTGGATTCAAACAGGGTTAATTCAAGTCTAATTAATTGTCACTGATCCCTGGTCATAAAAATAGAGTCAGAGAGGGATCTATAATTTGATCAGGATCAAAAAGACAATTTGGAGATTTTGTTGGGACATCTTGGAAGGACTGAGTTGACAAGCTGGTTGATGTAATTCTGAAACTGTTACTGATTGTTCTGTTCTCTAAAGTTGAAGCTTGCTTAAGGCCAAGGATAAAACAGGAGTGAAGAGGGGGAAAGAGACCAAGGGCAAGATGAAGTCCAACAACTGTGGAGCTCCTGGACATGGCCACTCTTGAAAATGGACTGGATTCTATATTTTGCAGTTGTGTACCGTGAAGTTTCCCCTTGGTTGAGACTCCAGTTTTCTATCACTGGCTATCAAAAGATGTAGCTTTGTCAGATTTTTTTTTCTGGTTCTGTCTTTATCATTTATCTCTGTCAACTACTTACCCATGATCCATCTGTCTGTGGAAGATTCTGACATTCTTATCAGCGTGTGTGTGTGTGTGTGTGTGTGTGTGTGTGTGTGTGTGTGTGAATATGTATTTGTATGCATATTTTTTGAGACAGGGTTTCTCTGTGTAGCTCTGGCTGTCCTGGAACTCACTCTGTAGACCAACCTGGCCTCAGACTCAGAGATTCACTTGCCTCTGCATCCCAAGTGCTGGATTTAAAGGTGTGTGTCACCATGCCCAGCCTGACTCTGATTTTCTTAAGCTTCAGGTGTTCCTCAGGATGGGCAGGGAATCATAGGAGCTCACAGGGACTAGAGACCTGGACCTGGCTCACTATTCAAACAAACAACAACACCTTTTCTTGCCTTGATGAATTGGGAGGATTACTCTTTTACTAAGTCACTGGTTGTTTCCCAGTAAGATGCTTTGAAGATATTTGTGGATAGTGTCTTGAACTCCACAATAAATCTAGTTGTTGTTACAGAAGCTTTGTTGGAGACGTGACAGATGTATAGATACCTCCTCATGGTGATGGGAACCGGCGGAGACCTCATCAGAAAGCATCACACTAGGCCCAAACAGTTCCATGTAAGAGGTTTAATTGAGAGGGAGAGAGGGGGCAGTAGTGCGGAAAGAGAGAGAAGGGAGAGAGAGAGAGCGAGAAAGGAATGTTCCTTGTATTTATATGACTGCTGACGTATAGCCAGGTAAAGGTTGGAGGCGATTCCAGTGGATTCTGGGAATATTTCACCTGTTGCTCTGGCAACAGGTCTCTGAGACCCGCCCATGAGTCACCACTGGCTTTGGATGCTAACACATGGTCCTTCCTAGAGTGTTTTACACTACTATTTTGGTTGGGTAAAACAATGTTAGATGAATGTTATATAAATCAGTGAGTCCAGGTCTGGCTGTTGATTGCATGAAGATTTTGATGACACAGACCAAAACAACACTTTCTGATCCTTACAGCTCCTAAGTTCCATTGTTTTAAGAGAAACTAGTATGACAATTGCTTTCAAAGGCTGTTGACAAGGAGGAGACAAAAGCATTAAGAAGAAAAGTTACCTTGAGGTTAGGTGACATTGTCCTTGTTTCTAGTTCTATCATGTATACCATAGGAACATGTAATATCTTACAATGATTCTATTTTTCCTCCACATTTAAGAAATGTGTTTTGAATTTAGGTCATTGGCTACTTCACTAAGCAATCTCACTTGTGTTAAGATTAAGACAGGCCTCATAGAGACTGTTTTATATCAATATTATATTTCTGTTCAGTAGAAACAAAGAAAATAAAAAAACATGTTGAGCTATTAAAAGATTCAAATGATGTCTAGATTCTGAATAGATTTAAAACATTCAATGAATTGGGAACAGCTTGGTTTGGTCTCTGATTCTCATCAGTGTGCTGGATAGTTTTATGTTAACTGGACACAAGCTATAGTCATTTGAGAAGAGAACCTTGACTAAGAAAATGCTTCCCTAAAATCAGGATGTAGGCAAAACTGTAGGGCATTGTCTTAATTTGGTGATTGATGGGGGAGGGCTTATCCCATTGTGGGTGGTGTCATCCCTGGGCTGGTGGTCCTGGGTTATGTAAGAAAACAGGCTAAGCTAGGCATGAGGAGCAAGTCAGTAAGCAGCATCCTTCCATAGCCTCTACATCAATTTTTTGCCTCTAATTTCCTGCCCTGGCCAGTGATGAATGGTGATGTGGAAGTATCACAAACAAATCCTTTCCTCCTCAAGTTGCTCTGGTCACAGTGTTTCATCATAGCAGTAATAACCCTAACTAAGGCAATCAACTATGATCAATTAACCTCTCACTTAAAGAAGTGACTGCACCCAAAGAGCTAAATTTGTAGTCCTCTGATTAAGCAAGAAATAAGCTCCTGATTCTAAATTATTGTTTAGAGGAAATAGACTAGTCATGGAGTGAATGGTGGAAATTTAACCAGAAAGCAGAGAAAGGGTAAGGGTGGAAGAAAAGGAGAAAAAAAAAGAAGAGAAAGGGAATAAGTGGAGGGAAGAAGAAGAGGAGGAGGAAGAGGAAGGAGGAGAAAGGCAGAGAGGAAAAGGGAAGAGTAACGTCCCAAGGATTCATTTTCTCTGGCACACAATTTATTGAATGCTTACTAAATGCCACCTATTACTTGAAGCATCAGGAATGAATGAATGGAGAACTATTGTCTTATCCTCATTGAAATCTTTTTGTGTTGTATCATGTTGGGCAAAACAGAAGGAAAAAAAAAAAAGTAACCATCATATTGTCTGTTGTGTATGCTACGCTGCTATTTGGGGACATGCTGTGATTTGGGGACATGTGGCCAGGACAGCTGCATCTGTCAGACAGGTATTACCCTTTCCTGGCACCGAAAGATGTTGGGATCTTGGTAAACAACCTCTCGGTAGGTATTGAAAGCCACACAAACCGGATCGCTTGTAAACAGAAGCTATTTAAGAGATGCAAGCAAACAAAAACAGACCCCTTCAATCTGGTCCTGCAGAAGAAAGAACAAAAAGGAATATGCCTGAGAAATCTGCGTTGATCTACACGTATAACTAACTATGTGCTCAAAGTGAAACTAGTGCCTTGTCTGGAAGAAACTTACATCTGAGGATCAGGTGCTGCCGTGCCCTTGGTTAAGGTCCAAATAACAGAAGAGAGCACATCTTTGCATCCGTGGTGGAAAGACCAGATAGGGTGTGTCACATGACAGTCCCAGCGGGTCACCCCCTTCAGAGAGACTGTGGGTAGCTGTGTCCTTTGAGCTTTCTCATTTTTTCTCTTGACACTTGCACCTTGAGGGTCCTCCCCATCCTTCCCTAGTCTGTGCATTGCCCTCAGACTTCTGGGAAATACCTACCAGGGACCTCTTTACTGCAGAGGAACAGGTCACAGCCATGCCCTCTCACCTTTCCCATCCAGAGCCTCAGAGCAGCCAGTGTGCAAAGGTCAACATCCCCACAGACTTACCTGTGTTTTAAACAGCTGGTCACTCTTGCCTCTCAGGAAGAGTTGGACTCTGTGGACCTACCTACAGAGCATCACACCCTCTGAAGTCAAGGTCCCTGCAGATCAGAAGGCTCTTTCATCGGAAACAATAACCTCCTTTCCAGAATGTTCTTCCATTGTGCTAGATTTACAGGTTCTCTCCAAAGTCCTAGCATTCATCTTGGAGCAAAGATAATGGATTAGGGCCCCCTTTTTCAGATTCCCTGAAGCCCTTCCTTGAGGCACCAAGGGAGGAATCAATAATTAAGATGGTTTTCCACTGAATAGATGTTTCCATGTGTTAAAACTTTTGCATTGTTGGATACCATTGCTTTACATATTTATTTAACCCCTAAGATAAAGATGTAGGTGAGTTGCAAAGGCTTTCACCTGCTGAAGGTGATTCCTGTACTCCTAACTTTGCAAGTCCAGTCCAAACCAGTCCATACCTCAAGCTGTCCAACAAAAGAACCCCATGACAGGACTGTAAAAGTCGTGACCTTGGCAGGGCAGTGGTGGCGCATGCCTTTAATCCCAGCACTTGGGAGGTAGAGGCAGGTGGACTTCTGAGTTCGAGGCCAGCCTGGTCTACAGAGTGAGTTCCAGGATAGCTAGGGCTAAACAGAGAAACCCTGCCTCGAAAACCAAAAAAAAAAAAAAAAAAAA
>JADRCD010184651.1:4488-16056 GCA_019843815.1 Montemys delectorum
AAAGAAAGAAAGAAAGAAAGAAAGAAAGAAAGAAAGAAAGAAAGAAAAGCAAGCAAGCAAGCAAGCAGGGGCAGGTCACTGGGCCTGAAGGCAGCCTGGTCTACTCAGAAAATTCTAAGATAGCCAGAGCTACAGAGACACCCTGTCTCAAAAAAGAAACCAGAAAAATGCTTTCTGCTCTGTCATCCCTCAGTGCATCCCAGCAGGCCCAGGCTTTACATCTCATGGAAGGGAAAGGAACCAAGGCCTCTCCTCAACAAGTACAGGGAGAAAGCCCCAGCCCCAGAGAAGCACAGCAGCACACCACAGAGAATGAGGTGTCTTGGTAGTGTATAGGTTTTTCCCTTCTTTTTTTTTTTGAGACAGGGTTTCTCTGTGTAGCCCTGGCTGTCCTAGAACTCACTCTGTAGACCAGGCTGGCCTCAAACTCAGAAATCCGCCTGCCTCTGCCTCCCAAGTGCTGGGATTAAAGACAGGGTTTGACTGTATAGCCCTACTTGGCCTGGAACTTGCAATGTAGGCCAAGCTGGCCTCCAACTCAAGAGATTCCCCTGCCTCTGCCTCCCATAATAGCATATGTTTTTTAGTGTGTCGCTTCTTCAGATTGTTTCAGTTCTGTGATGGGGTGGGTTAGGGGCTCTTGGACCCTTTCTCCACAGCTTTCTGGCCTCTAAGGGAGCTAAATTCTTCCAGTTCTCCTCTCTACTTTGGTCTTTCTCTGAAGTTGATCAGGTTGTATCCTTCAGTGGGACTGAGCCCTTTCTTCCAGGCTGACATGACTCAGAAAACTCCTAGCCATCCTCAGGAGCAGGCATCCTGAGAGTCTGATCGGCTCTTCACCAGTGGCTTCAAGGCTGCTTGAGTTCCCATGAGGTGTCACACTCAGGCACCTTCCCTGACATGGCCAAGGCCACATGATGTCAGCAGAGGGGCCTCATACCTGCATGCTGTGGCTGGTGCTAGGGTAGGTACAGGGGCTGTTTTACTCTCTTGGTAGCTGGTGGGGGTGGAGAGTCTCAGGGCTGGAAAGAACCAGAAAACCTGGCTTTTGCCCGCTGGGCTTTCCTGGCACGGCAGGCTCTGCTCTGGATCCTCATTGTTTCAGATTCCATGGAGTAGTTCTCCATTTTCTGCTGTCAGAAACCAACAGAGTCAAGCAGCAGCACCCGGAGCAATGGCTTCCTGGCACCTGGGAGGAAGTCATGGTTGGCATGAGCATTCTGCCTCAAGTGTTGTTCACTGAGGGCCAGATCTGTACTCCTGAACACTGCACTTCTTGGAATATGCCTGCTGCTGTCCTGCAGAGCTGTCGGGACCCAGAGCCACACTTAGGAGTATGCAAACTTGTGACACAACAAAGGTCAGCTCTGATTGCACAGCACTTTATTTCTAACTATCCAGTGATGTGACCTGGGACACCCCTCCCCCAGTTGATCAGTAAGGCTGAGGGGAGCAGACAGGTAAGAGGGGGGACGCTCCAGAAGAGCGACAGGCTTCCCTCCAGCTCAGACCCCAGGGACCTTGGCTCCTGGCCAGTCTCCCTAAATCACAACAGAAAACTAGGGCTTCCAAAACCCTCCACTGTCAGAGAAGAAAGAAACCCAGGCTTGTGAGGAGAACCTTCAGCTTCCCCTTGGTGGAAGCAGGGGAACTCCACCACTCACCAGCCTGCGCTACCATGGCTCTAAAGCAGGGCCACAGCCACCAAGTGTGGCCTGTCCCACCACCATTGCACAGGATGGTGCCTGGGTGAGGGGGCCACGGCACCTCCCAACTCTGAAAGTGGGTGGACAGGTGGGAAGGCAGGATGGAGAAGCAGGGTCACCAGAAGGCCGGCCTTGCACAGGCTCTTATTGCTTCATGTTCCTATGCGAGTTCCATTAACAGTCTGCCTCTCGATGCTTGGACCTGGTGCCCTAGACACATGCCAGTAGAGAAAATGAGATGCTACTTTTGAAGAGAATGGGGAAGACCCAGTCTCCACGAGGTATCTTAGAAACCTGGTGGGTGGTAGACAGCTACTAGATCCTCCTGTTGGAGCCAGGAGCAGCTGCCCTCAACCATAGGTACCTCCACAGCTAAGGGAAGAGGAGCCAGGAGAGCAGCAGCTGCCTGGCCCTGAACCTACCACGGGCACGCGGACCTGGTGACCCTTAGGGCAGGTGTTAAGAAGGCTCTCTACTCAGTCTCTTGGCATTCTACTGCACAAAAAGAAATCTGTGCACCCATCCCCTCAGCCTGCCAAGCTGCTAGGCGAGGCTTCTTGGAGGGATCCTGTGACCACGGCACTGCAGGAGGCAGGTCACTGCTTCCAAGACCTGGCTCTTTTACACTGCGGGGATGGACCACCAGGATGTACAGGGTATGTATGGCCTGCCCACTGGCTAAAGTGCCAGATACCCAGGGGCACCCATGTCCCTCCATACTCTGAAGTATTAACTCCTGTGTGCCCAGCTGGCCTGTCCCTTGCCTAGACCTGAAACTCGCAGTGCAACTGAGGCAGCATCTTGTACCATTTGCGCCTTTGCCACTGCACACAACAGGACTAGTAGGTCTAAGCAGGTGGTGGCAACAGCTTGTACCTCAGGTAAAACATCAGAAGAAGGAAAGGCATCCAGCACTTTGCTCCCTGGCCAGCGGCTCTGAAGGGCTGGGCAGTCTCCCGGGGTGCTAAGCCTGAATCCTCCAGCAAGAGGCAAGGGCACCTCCTGGTGCTCAGAGCTGACACACAACATTCTCGCCAAGCTCTGGGAAGCTTGCTTCAGGTCTCAGCTAGAAGTAGGAGCCCTGGAGATGGGGGGGGGGGTGTGCAACTGAATGGTACCCCGATTCTTCGCTTCAAAGATGGAACCTGAGTTCTGAGAAAGAACCCAGCCTGAACCCCAAAATTACACAAGGCCACAGAACGGCTCCAGTTCCACAGCTAAGTTGAGAGACAAGGAAGAGGACCATATCTTGGCTATGCCAAGGACAAGTGACCTTATGCACAGAAGCAAACAGTATGCCTCCAACTTGACCAACTTCTGCAGCACAGTGAGGTGGCAGGGCCTTAGAGGCCTGGCTGTCCTTCCCAACATCAGAACCACAGTACCTAAGGTCAGAAACACCTGCAACAAGGTCCGCTGGGTCCCCATTATGAATCAGGGCCATATATACAGTGGGGGACTAGGGCCACATGGGTAGTTGTTGAAGTGCCACAGATGGGCAGAGGACAGCTCATAAAATGGCAAGTGAGGACATCAGGCAACAACCATTGCCTATGGTATGATCCAGCACCTTATCTGCGACGTGCATGGGTGTGTGTTTCTGTGACCCAAAGTCACCGGAATCCAAGTAGCCAAAGTGGGGAGCAGTGCCCCAGTGTCTTGGAGAGCTGGGGTGGGGCCCTGGCATGGTGGGCAGAGGACCCAGGCTCCAGAAACTGGTAAAGACAAAGCTGGGCTCTAAACAGCAGTGGGGTGGAAGGAGCTTCACATTACAGGGGCCAGAGAGGCCGCTGGAGAGACAGAGGGCAGGAATGAGAGGTGAGGCAGTGGGAGAGAGGACAGGGGACATGGCGGTGACTCACAAGGTGCCCCCAAGGCCCCTGTGCTTCCATTTTGTCTCTTCAGAGAACACTCCAAACCCAGGGGATGGGTGAACACCTTTCCTGGAAGCCTGCAGGCCGACCCCTGCCAGGTACCAGTGTAAACATTTTCATTGTGCCACCAGAGGGCATAGGTGCCTTTCCAAACACAGGCTGGGAAGTGCCAGTCCCATGTCAGCCTTTCTCTTAGGAAGTGCAAGACACAGAGCAGGACTGGGAGGCTTCAGAGTCTCTTGGCTGTGGAACCAGGTCGAGGTTACTGCCGCTGACACCAAGGCACCTTGACAGGTCTGAGACAAATGGCAGATGTGCCTGCCAGCAGCTGCTCCAGAGGTGTGAGGACGGCGTGGCGCTGGCCTTCCAAAGCTTTCCCTGTGGCCTGGTAGAGAAGCAGGAAGGAGGCTAGCGGCTGCCGTCTCTGCAGGCCTGGAAACAACACGGTCGGTCGGGTTCCATCAGTCATGGAGGCTTATCACATTTCTGAAGCCAGCATGCTCCAAAGGCCTGAAGCTTCCTAGCTAAGACTAGCCCTTGACCTACCATCTTGTGTTCTGAGGAGGCTGGGTGAGGCACTGTGGGCTCAGAACAACTCCTGCTCATCATCCTCAGAGCCCGACGGTCCCTGACGGACCTCCTCGTACCACTTGTTGGTGAGGCTCTTCATCTGGATGCGCCCATGGTGGAGGTCCTGCAGGGAGATGTGTAAGAACCCTGTCAGTGAGTCAGTGACAGGTCAGGAGATGAGGCTGCCACGAACCCATGGGCTGGAGGTAACAGGAGGGTCTACTGATGGGGGGGGGGGGGGGGGGTGGGTGGAGGGAGAAAATGACACGTTAGAAGCCAGGCCTTTAGAATTAGATGTCTGGGCTCTGGCAGCTTTGCAGTATGTTGCTGTGTACGTGTGCATGTGTGTTCCTTTCCCTGGGCCTCAGTCTTCCCCAACTGTCAAGTGAGATGACATGTTTGCTGATTAACTGTTAAAGGACACAGTGCTCACGGAGTTGGAAGTGCTGTGCTATCACACATGGGTTGGGAGTCCCACCCTCCCCCGTAGAAGGATCTTCCAGGGTGTGCAGGGCTGAGGGGAGGCAAGGGATCCCTGATGTGCCCACCTCCTGTGTCAGCCGCCGTGTGAAGAAGGGGTTCAGATACTTGGCATCGAGCCACATGAAGCCTTTGAGGTCCTGTTGTCTGATGTAGTGAGCTTCGTACTCTTCCTCAGTGAGCTCTGACAGGTGTTCTGACTCGATGGCATTACCCTGGGTAACAGAGCTGTCAACGTCAGCAAACATTTCCCGGGAGCCCTATCTGTCCTCCCAGAGTGCTAGTCTAACACGCTCTACTCTAGCACAGGTGATCACAGGCACAGACCTTTTGGGAACCCCAAAGCCTACCCTTGGCAGGGTGCACCAGTGACAACACATGAGAGTCTAAAGTCGCAGGGCCCCGCTGGCCTGGGCCTGCAGTGCAGAGGGGAGTGGAGAAGGAGCCTGGTCAGTCTCTGGGGTTTGAGAAGCCTGAAGGTGACACACATTTCAGCCCCAGCTGCAATTTTTGCAACAACAGGTCAGTGGCTGGCTACCAAATCTGCATATTTAACATGGCGCCACTGCTGGTCAGGGAAGCCTACTGTGAAGACCTGGGTAGACCATGGTGTCTGTGAGGGCAGGCTCTACCTGGAGCCCTTCTTGTGCCTCAGTGTTCTCACCTGCAGCTCCCTGCACACACTAACTGCCTTGGCCACAGCAGTGTATTTATTACCCCACCCGCTGGGCTGACTGTCCAAGAGTGGTTGTAGCCTTGGCAGCCGAATAGCACTCTGCACAGGGCTCACCTCTGTTAACTGGAGGCAGCAAAACTCCCAGGCAGCTGGAGCTAGGACAGTCAAGCCCTGCTTAGTCCACAGTGACAGAGTGAGCCCATCTCAAAAAGCAAAAAAAAAAAAAAAAAAAAAAAAGGCTGGAAAGGTGGCTCAGTGGTTTGGAATGCTTGCTATTTTTCCAGAGGACTGGAGTTCAGTTTCCAGTGTCCATGTTAGTGGCTGAGAACTGCTGATGGCTCCGTCTGGTTCTGGAGGATCTAATGCTCTCTTCTTGCATTCAGTGAGCGCACACACACACCACAGCATACACAATGCACAGACACATATACTTTAAAAAAGGTTCCAAATAAAAAGAAGTCAGCTGGGCAGTGGTGGCGCATGCCTTTAATCCCAGCACTTGGGAGGCAGAGGCAGGCGGATTTATGAGTTCAAGGCCAGCCTAGTCTACAGAGTGAGTTCCAGGACAGCCAGGGCCACACAGAGAAACCCTGTCTCAAAAAAGAACAAAACAAAGTTGAAAATGGGCTGGCGAGATGGCTCAGAGGTTAAGAGCACCAACTGCTCTTCCAGAGGTCCTGAGTTCAATTCCCAGCAACCACATGGTGGCTAACAACCATCTGTAATGGGGATCTGATGCCCTCTTCTGGTGTGTCTGAAGACAGTACAGTGTACTTACATACATGAAATAAATCTTTTTTTTAAAAAGTTAAAAAAAAGAGAGAGAGAGCATTACACCACACAAAGTGGTTCACTAAGAAAAACTAGGGAGACAGACCTCTAAGCATGAGAAGTACCTGCAGAGCCTGCAGCCCTGGACCCCCCTCTGTTAGATGGTACTCAGATGACTGACCAAGTTACATCTCAAACAGGAAGACTAGAGGGCACAGCATATCAGGAGTCTAGGAGGGGTGGGGCAGGAAGGTGGATCAGGAGTCAGGGTCGGTACAGAAGAGGAAGAGCTAGGTGGTCCCAGTCCAAGAGTGGCCTGGCAGCAGCAGGAGACTCATAGGAAGTAGAGGTGAGCAAGGCAGCACAGAAGCCTCGGCTTCCAATGTGTCCAGGCCCTTTGTCCTTGAGGGTGCCACCTTGCTTACAGCCCTCACAGTTATCACAAGCCACCATCTTCTTTGGTCCCTATTGAGTCTAACTGTACACTGAGCAATACCAACATTTGAAAGCTCTTGGTCCTTGACCTGGGAGTCTGGCATAGGACCAGGCTCTCTACTTGAGATGTCCTGAACTGCAGATGGCATCATCTCTCAGTTTCTATGGCTTCAGCAGGGCAAAAGGCTGGCACACACCCTACCCCGAAGAGCCCTGCTTCAGAAGCCAAGTCCTGCACCTGTTCTCAGGCCTGCAGTGCTGGCCTTGAGGTAAACAAATGCATAAGCAAGCCCTGGCCCTCAGCAGTCTGCCCTCCCGTCCCCCCCCCCCCCCCCCCCCCCCCCCCCAGGCAGACAGGCCACAGGCCCTCAGCTGCACTAACCATCTTTTCAGTCTTGCTGAGGTTGACGTCTTTCTTGCTCCTTCGGCGTGCCCGGGCGTCCTCGATATCCACGAGGCGGATGAGGGGCATGGTGCTGCCTCCCAGCAGCAGGATGGTGAAGAGCACAATGACTATGGTGGTGGTGCCAATGAGCTGACGCTTCTCCATGGGCTCCAGGCCCAGGTGCAGGCTCAGTGCGTAGGGGATGGCCCCTCGAAGACCTGGGGATGGCAAATGGGGACTCAGGGCCACACAGGAAGGAGGGGAACGGAAAGAGAAAGGAGTAGCTCCAGGATTTTAGAGTAAGAGGCAGAGTGGCCAGGCTTAAGTCTCTTGCATGTTCTGCATGGGTTGGTTCTAGGCAACATGACAAAGGCCACGTTGTGTAGCAGGTGTATCTGGGGACCTATTATCTGTCATGTGTCATCACAGCTATGGTGGTTGAGTCCTCCCTGGGTGCCCCAGGCCACCAGTTAAGAACTGCCTGTCACAGAAACCAGGCTAGCAGGTGCTACCACTCTCCTTGGCACACAAGTGAGGACCAGGCTAGAGTAGAAATGTCCTGCCCAGGGCCATGCAGCAGACACAGGAACAGGAGGGCATGGCTTGCCTAATGACTCCCGTCTGTGGAGCTTGCTGGCAGTGATGAAGTGAGGGTGAGGACAGAGTGGGGAGCCAGTAGACCTGCCCTATATACACAGAGCAGGGACTTCAAGCCTCTCCCAGAGCAGATAGGAGACAGTAAACACCAAATTCATGAGAAGAGTCATTGGGAAAGAGACTACGATAGAGTGCCTCAGACAGGAGGGTAGGGGTGGCTCTTCGAGGGCCAGAGTGGTGGGATCAAGTGACAAAAGCAGGGTAGCCTCTGCTTCTCCAAACCCACAAGGGTCACAAGATGAAGAGACCGGACACCTATGATGGGCTCCGTGTGCACATATGCCCAGCCAGTGCCAATGAAGGGAGCCAAGTATACCGACTACCATGTTGCTTCTCAAGGAAGGAGAGCAAGCCAGGTAGGCCCCAGCTTAAGGAATTTGCTGAAGCACACAACACCCAGAAACAGAGAAGAGCATGAAACTGGGCTCCAGAGGAGGGCTGGTTTGGAGAGCTGGATGGTACAAAGGGCAGATAGAAGGGTCCCACGTTCAGAAGGGGGTGGGGCCAGACCCTAGTGACATTGTCTGTGGTCAGTGTGGGAAGTGCTGGGTGGGAAGCTGGGAGCCCCAGGGGACAGTGTCTTCCATATACTGGCAACAACAGTGGGAGGAGGGAAGCAGAAGCCCAGCAGACACTAGGCTGGGGCTAATGCTGCAGAAGCCCAGCAGAAGTAGAGAAACTGGGGATGGCATGAGGAACTGGGAGGAGACTGACTGTTTACATGATGGTAACCCCAGCACTTGGGAGGCAGCAGCAAGGAAGATGGCTGCAAGTTCAAACTTAGTCTACACTGCAGATCTACACTACACTTTGGATCAGCCAGATCTCTGTGTGTGTGAGAAAGGGTCTGGGTTAGACTCAAGCTAGAAACCTTCGTTCCCTGTTCTCCCAAGTGGCAGGTGTTATAAACACTATTGAACTTGCTCACAATCTTTACAATAAGGTCTTTTTGAAGAAAAATTACAAGGCAAATTGGAGTGGACATTATAAAGGGTGATGCTATAGTCCAGCTCACATGGAAATACTTCAATTGTACTCATTTATTTTAATTTTATTTTTTGAGACAGGGTCTCACTGTATAGCTCAGGCTGGCCTGGAACTCAATATGAAGAGCAAGCTGGCCCTGAACTCATGGTGCTCTATCTGTCTCTGCTGGGAGCCAACGCATGTGCCACCATACCTAGCTAATGAAACTTAAATAGGAGGCATATGGAAAGTTAAAGATCCTAAGGGACAAAGAGCAGTGGTGGCACATGCCTTTAATCCCAACACTTAGGAGGCAGAGGCAGGCAGATCTCTGAGTTCAAGGTTAGCCTGGCCTACAGAGTGAGTTTCAGGACAGCCAGAACTGTTATATGGAGAAGGGGCCTACAACTCTCAGCTTCAGCTATGAGGACTCTGTAGCAGAAGGAGAAATAACCTGCCTACATGAGGGAGGTGACAGCTGGGTCAAGGGGCCAAGTACAAAAGTGCCTGTCTAGCATGAGGACAAGTCCCCATCCTTAGCGCCATACCACATCATGCCTCTCCATACTAACCACAACACACACAGGTCTACCAAGGGCCCTTGCTAAAGGACCGCCCAATCCAGGGTGTCATATGGTCCCACCTGTTAAGAGCCTGGCTCCCCAGGGACCTCTGCCTTCAAGCCCAGGCTCAGGCCCACCCACCCTGGCTGCCACTCACCACTGAACCACATGATGAACATCATCTTGGGGGTGATTTTGTGATCTCGGAAGAAGTTCAGCAGGTAGGACAGAGGGAAGATATTGACGGCTCTACCGAACAGGACCAGCACCTGCCAATGTCAACGTGCCCAGTGTAGGTGGAATCCACTGCGTCTTCAAGCTAACGCCAGTGTACGCACACCTAAAGCATCCTTGCCCTCAGCCATAAAAGACAACAGCACAATGCTGCCCTGGCTCTGCCTGGATGAAGCTTTGCAGAGAAGAGCCTAGCAAGCATCACCCACTAGCAAGTTTTAGTTACAGGGCCCCAAACAAAGGTGAACATCAACTAGTTCCCAGCCGTGCCTAGAGGTGAGCTAAGAGACAACCAAGACTCCATACTGGGGTGAGCTAAGAGACAAATGAGACTCCATGCTGGGGTGGGCTTATGCTAATTTTCCCCACTAGGGGCACTGTAGAATCAGAGGTGAGGGCAGTCAGGTACCCCGCCTCTGGTGTGGGGTCTGGCTCCTCAGAGCAAGTAGGGTGCCACCTGGGAGCACAAAAGTGCCTCAGGCAATCAACTACAGCTCCATGCAATGGGGCTGGGGCGGAGTATCTGCATGTGCACAAGGCCCTGGATTAGATCCTGCAACTCAAACACCAGTGCAATTTTCTATGAAAGGCTTTCCCCCAAACCTGCACTCATAGGACAGACTGTGACACAGGCAGGCCACTGCTCTAAAGAAGTCACAATGGAAATGGAGACAGGACACAAAGGGACCCAAGAGAGATGGGGTCTCTTGCAATTGGTCACATTTCTCCTTTTGTTTTTTCAAACAGGGGCCTGAACACGACATATAGTTAAAACCTTTTACTGTCTTTTGAGACAGGGTCTCACTGTGTTGCCCTAGTTGGCCTGAAACTTGCACCATAGACCAGGGTGGCCTTGCTCACAGAGGCCTGCCTGCCTTTGCCTCCTGAGGGCTGGGGTTAAAGACATGTGCCACCACCACTCAACTGTCTTTAAACTCTTTGATCCTCCTGCCTCCATCTCCAAGGGCTGGGGTTATAGGCACCACTGTCATGCCCTGGCTAACGCTACTATTTAAAGGAAACCACACCCTCCAAGGACACGAGAGAGACCCTTACGTCTGAGATCTTTTAACACAGAAAATTTCAGCAGAAGCACATCTCTGTAGCTGTTGACTCTGAACTGTTAACAGTTACATAAATGATTCCAAACCATGTAGTTACTATTTTAAAAATAGGCCATTCAATAAGAAAAATAAGAAAAATACTTACTATGCACCAGATGACAAAGGAAATTTCAAACTTATGAGGGAAACTAAAAATGGAGAGGCCAAGAAATGCAAACACACATGTTTCTGAAAGAAACCAAAGAACAGGTCGTTTATCCCAGTTCCTCTTACAATTCGGTAGTAACTTAAGCAAACATCCCCAAAGCCACACCAACAGCCACACTAGGTCAGACTTTGTACTTAGTCTTTTGGGGCGGGGTGAGGAGTGGATGGTTGAGATGGGGGTCTTGTTTTGGCTGACCTTGAATGAAGCACTTGAGTGCTGGGACTGCTGGCGTGAGCTGCCACAGCTGGCTGGCTTTCTTACTATCACACAGGCAATGGTCCTTGCTACTGAGAACTTCACAACATAATGAGTTAACTGTCAGATACTAAGCAAATAACCAAGCTCCCACTATGTATTTATTGAACACTCATCAGTCAGGATCCTATGGGGCAGCAAAATGGCAGAAGTTGTGAGCATGTGACTGTGGTGCCACATGACAGAGAGAAGGGGGTGCTTTAGTTAACTCATTTCCAGTAGGTTCGAGAGGAAGCTAACTCACAGAGCTTGCAAGGAGGACCCATTCTCAGGCTTGGCTGCACTTGGTGTGCAAGCAATCACTTGTGTGTGCTGAAAACAGCACCTCGAAAGTTTCTAGGTTCCTGCCACAAATGGCTGGCACACGCCTTTAATCCAAAACTTAGAAGGCAGCATCTGCATGTTTGTGAGTTTGAAGCCAGCCTGGTCTACAAAACAAGTCCAGGATAGCCAGGACTACACAGAGAAACCTTGTCTCAATAAACAAACAAACAAAACAAAAACAAATAAAAGAAACCAAAAAAGCCGGGCAGTGGTGGTGCATGCCTTTAATCCCAGCACTTGGGAGGCAGAGGCAGGCGGATTTCTGAGTTCGAGGCCAGCTGGGTCTACAGAGTGAATTCCAGGACAGCCAAGGCCACATAGCGAAATTCTGTCTCAAAAAAACCAAAAAGAAAGAAAGAAAGAAAGAAAGAAAGAAAGAAAGAAAGAAAGAAAGAAAGAA
>JADRCD010184652.1:0-22968 GCA_019843815.1 Montemys delectorum
TGTGGAATTATATTGCAAGTTTCCATTTGTGTTTCTGATCAGTCATTTAAAAGAGTTTTAGAAACAATTGTTTGTGTATATTTTTAACAAGTCATTCATTTTTTAAAAGATTGCAAAAATTCAGATCTATTCTGAACTCCTAAGACAATAAAAGCTTATCTAATACATCTACTACAACTAGAACATATATACATACATATATATATACATACATACATATATATATGTAATGGGTGGGTGGTGGGTGTTGTGTATATGGGGAGGCCGGGCAGGACTACCTGTCCATGTGCTTTTGTCCTTGAGTGTAGAATAAAAAGCCTGACTCTCAATCACTTTCCTGAGTCAGGGTCTGAGAGTTTGCTGACTTGTCCAGGCTCAGGCTAGCTAACCGCTGTACCCTGGAAATCATGTCTCTGACTTTGGAGTGTTCAGGTTACAGATGAACCAATGCTGTCCCCACCCAGCTTATATGTGGGTGCTGTGGATCTGATCTCTGTCCTTCATGCATGAATGGCATGCTTTTTAAACACTGATATATCATCCTGTTCCTTCCCAAGCTTCAATACACTTTCTGCTGACAGATATAATCATGCCTCACATGCTGGGATTTATCACCTTACAGGACTTTCACTGCAAAGCTGATATAGGGTATTAGAAACATTTCACTCAAAAGCCTTTGTTATTTCCAGCAGTTCCTTTGCCTTTTAAACTATGAAGAAATCAAATTAGAAGTTTAGAAAGTACTACATAATCTCACAACAAGTATGTGACAGAGTATGCCAGGCAATGCAGAGAAAGTTTCCTGGAAAAAAAATTAGAACAACGTGCAAGAACTGTTTGTGACCCTGTGCTGTATGTGTGCAGAAATAGCAAATATGTAGTAGCATGAATGGTGTTTACTTTAGGAGATCTCTTGCTTGGTCAAGGCAGGGAACATCCTAGTACTTCATATACAAATAATATTGACTGAATAACTACTTTGGGAGAGCAGAACTATGCTCATTAGATAGTTAAATGGCTGATTATCTTCTTGTAATTGCAGTTGTTTTAGTGGGAACAGTTACTGCTATTGCTCAGTTTATAGATGACACCCAACTGGCAATGGAAGAGGGGAAGCTGTTTGAAGTTTCCCATCATGCAGAGATAAAAAGGCTGCAGAATAATCCTGCTAGTCCTTTTGATATCATTAATTAGCAGCAGAGTCAAGGTTGGTATGTACCATAGCTTTCTTAAGTCAAAGTTAGCTTTGTTTTATATTCACAGAGTCAAAGAAAGAAAAAAAAAAAGCCAAATGATTCAGTTTATGAATACATAAAGAGACCTTATATGATGGAAACTAAGTAGATAGACATTTTGTTGGTTTTGACATAGGAAAAAATGGGACCTTTTCCTATATTTGGTTTCTCCCTAGCTTTGTTCAAATACTCACCATTTGGCACTTCTTTAAGAGTGTGTATAATCAGGATTTTAAAAAGGCTTCTGTAGATCATGAAGAAATCCTCTCATTTGTGGTTAACTTCAAATAGGCTTACAGAGCTGCAAAATGAAATTAAAATTTTCCTATTTACATAATTTTTCACATAGCCTCCTCTTCTCTATATCTGCATCTGCACCTAAATGCAAAGCCACAGTTCTGTTTAATTATGTCACTGACAGCACATAGAGAGTTCTGCATTTAAGTTCCCATTTCTAAAATGGTCATTTGCAGCAAGAGATGTTTCCCAAGGGTAAGTGGGACTCTAGAGAGCTCTATGAATTGCCACAGGATGAAGCATATAGCAGGAGGAACAGCAGCAAACTGGAGATGCTAAGAAAAGGAAAGTCTTCCCTGGGATGACCTCCTTAAGTGGTTATCCTATTCCAAGGGGACAATCCTCAAATCATTGACTTAGATTAATAGTAAATGTACTGAGCAGGTTGTATTTCTGTATGTATGCACATATGTCCTCAAATAATAAAATAGGAGGACAATGTGGTGGCTCAGCACAATAGTAACACTTCAAAATCTAAGGCAGGTCATTTGGATTAGATTTTGTTTAAGGTTAGCCTAGGTAACAGAGTGAGAACCTATCTCACAATACAAAAATAAATAAAAATGAAATAAATGAGAATAAGAAGAATAACAGGAGGAGAGATAAAGAGATCACATTAAGGAAATATCTATTTTATGTGTTCACAAACGTAAAAGATATAATTTTATGTTTTTAAATTTTCTACATCCCTCCTTCCTTCACTGTGGTTGGTATCCTCCTCCTGAATTCCACTTGCAGAAAGAGAAAATGAGCCAAAAACAATTTCTAGATACCTCATTTTAAAAAAAAAAAAAAGTAGCAGAAATAGAGGTTTCATGGGAAAAAGATATTAACATATGATTTCCAAGGTAAAAATATGAAAAAACCTTGATCAACAGAACTAGCTGAGATATTTTTATTACTCCTTGTGAAATTTCCTGGACATACACCAGACCTCTGACTACTGTAGACAAGTACAAGAAAAAAAAGCTATGTATATTTTTCGAGTACATACAGCCCAAAGAAATATTCTCTAGGATTCTTGAGTGTTGTAATTCTGCATGGAATGATTCTTATTTGTTCATTCATCAGAAAGTTCCTGAGCATTTATGGTGCATCTGGTAGCATTCCAAGATCCCTAGATACAGTATCAAATAAGCCAGGCAAATCCCTCTGCCTTCGAAGAGTTTACATTCTAATAAGAGTAAAAGAAAAAAATCCTTAAATACTGAAATACAATACCAACACTTGGACAGCTGAGGCAGGTCATGTGAATCACCTTTTGTTTAAGGATAGTATTGGTTATTGAATAAGATCCCTTCTCACAAAATAGGATAAGTAAATAAAAATTGAGGGAGAAAGAATGGAAATGACAGGAGGAGAGAGAAAGAGACCATACTGGAGAAACACCCTTGCCGCTTGTAATAAAATGGCCAGGAAGAAAACATTAAAAATTATATAGAACACAGCAGGAAACCCAACATTGCTTCAAAGTACTTTTTTAGTTCAGTATAGTATTTCTGCTATTGACATATGCCACTTTGTCTTATCCCTAACTCAGGAGAACCTCACCAAGATCCTGTAATGATTGGTACCCTGAGAGACGAAAGGTAACAATATACATACCTAAAAATTGCCAGTAACAAATGACCTGTGCTTTTCCATGTGGGTGTGCCTTTGGTCAAATAAAAGAAGTTGTCACATTGACTTTTGTCTCATTCTTGTAATTGGATGATAATGCTTTGTGAAAATATGAGTTTCTATGCTAAGAACTCAGTGGACACTAAATATATTGGAATAACTTGTATTTTGTGATTTTTTTTTATCAAACTACAGAATGAAAAATGTTAGGGTGAGTATTGGTCATTTTAAGGAGAATTGTTCTATGATTCATGAGTCCACTTAAAAACAAATACTATAATTGGGATACAATTATAATACAGGAAACCCCCTTCATGAAATGAATAATATTTCAACAGTTCTCTGCATAGTCAATACTAGAACATTTTATTTAAAATGAATATATACTGCCTAGTGGCTTGAAGAAGCTGATTAAAGTAGAGTCTTTCCTGTGTTTTTCATGCTGCTCTAGCTTAGGTTAAACCACACAGAACGTCTTAGACACAATAATACAGTGTTTCAGAAAGTTTGTCAAGGAAAGAGAGGGCAACATACTTTTCACAGGGAGATCAGAATTTGGAAAATTGGAAATTTCTAGGTACCAAAATAAGTGAAGCAGATTAAGCAGTAAGAGACTTCCTTGCTGTGCTGTCTCTTTTAGACACATTGCCACTCTTATGGCCCTTCTCTTCTCTTAACCAATTACAATTCCAGTACCATTCAAATCTTAGGCTTTTTTCCCCTCAACCAATTAGGTTTGGCTTGCTGGAAGTGAGCAGATGAAGTGAGCAGAGCCTGGGTGATAAGGGCTCAGCTCCTAGAAACACTTGCATTAGCCTCTTAGTATTTATCTGGCAACAGCCAATGAGAAGGAGGATGAGCAGGGACTAAAATTGAGGGGTTCCCAAAATAAGATGATTCATACCAAAGAAGTGAGAAAGGGAGAAAAGTGCTTGTGACCCTCCCTTTCCCCATGTCTTTGTTTATCCATAGCATCTCAAAGCTGGTCAAGAGAGCACAGAGAATTCCTACTCTCCACATTCTCACCATACTCCTCTGATGAGCCTACACCTCTGTTGGAGGTCTATCCTTTCCCAGGTTCATCAGCAAAACACAATGAAAAACAACACAGAGACAGGTGCTAAGTCAAGAGAGCCAGAAAGAGAATTGAAAAGTCCTCAAGATGTTTCCAAGGCTGGGTTTAAAGACTTCTATTAATGACAGCTAGCTTCTGGAAAGAAGAAACCATGGGCAGTCCATCTAAACTCTCAATGGAAGTTTGACAAAATAAACCCATTGAGTCTGAATTCTTTAACAAGAGCTGGGATAATTTTAATGAGTGGAATTCAATGTTTCATTTTCAAATTTATAATTCTTAGTTCTTATTCCTATATTTGATTTGATAATAGATGGCTTCTACTAGAGTCTTGATTAAAGGTCTTAGGCTCAGAAGTGAGCATCTGATGTGTCTGGCAGGTCATTCTGATTATCTGTGTTAAGTCCAGAATTCATTGTCCTCCCTCACTAAGACAATGAGAGTTCTGAAATATACTAACTGACTGATGCATCACATTCAGAAGACCTGAGTGCACAGGTGAACAGAACCTGACAGTTACTTCTTTTGGGAAACATTTTGAAAAACATTGAGAAATATTGCTTTGTTTTATATCAGCAATATAATGATATTCTTAAATGTGTCCAGTGACACATGACTGATGGGTTCTTCTGGTTATAAAAAACATATTTTTTTTCGGCCATAAAGCAATGTAGAAGATAATTCAGTTTTGTTTTAGAAACCCTGAATAGATTTGTAACTAAAACTACAATGGTTTATTCCTAAAGCTTTAGCTTGTGCTGAGGAGTATCTTGAATACTTCCTTTGTATTATCAGTTGATTGAAGAAGAGATATGTAAAATGAGCTTTCTCACAGATCCTCATGTAAGGGTGGCCTGTGACAGCTGACTTTAGCATAGATGTGCACAGGGCAGGGTATAAACAATATTATACTTTTCTGGCTGTTGTAGCCTGATAAGAACCAACTTAAAGGAAGAAGGGCTTATTCCAGTTTACTACTTGAAGGGGTGTAGTCTACCATAGCAGAAGGAAGCATGGCATAGGAGTGCAGGACAGTTGGTCATATTGTAACACAACAGAGAACAAACAAGAAGTAGGGAATAAAAGCCTAGTGACATACTTTGTCCAAATGCAATGAGATTCCACTTCCTTAAGTTTCCACAGCCTTCCAAACTAGCACCACACCCAGGGACCATTGTTCACACACCTGAGCCTAGGGAAGATATTTCACACTCAAATCATGAAGGAACTGCCCGGCAGAAAAAAAAATGACAAACAAAATATGATTATATTTTCAGTTTTAATTACTTGTCCCATCACTTAATCAAGAATAGGTTAACATATTACTGAATTCCAGCTGTTTTCCCTAATCAATACTGTAAGAGGATTTTTGTTTTGCTATAAACTCCTTTGCACAAATGGTAGTACCTTCGTCAATTAAGTGGCTGAAATCATGCTGGTTATAAAACAAATGCCAATTTTTTAATAATATTTTTGTTTATATTATGGTTCTCCAAATTAGTTATTATTGAAAGAAAAACTCAGTTTTATCCCACATCAATATAATGTGTAAGGTAGTACGTAGATTATGACTGATTATGATTATATACTACTGATACAAAGCCTAGGTTTGCCTTCATATGAGAAAATCTTGCTGATCTACCTTTCTAAATGTTACTTTGAATATGTTGAACATCTTAGCAATATAAAAATTTATGTTCCATGGGACCTTTGAACAATGCCTTTATATGCTCAAAAGCAATATTTTGCTCTATTCTTGAAATCTTATTAGAAATACATGGAAGTGCTTTTAGATTGGAAAGTATCAAGAAATCTTAGATGATTCTGTCACTTGTTGAGAAAATTTTGAAGGAGTGAGTGTAACAATTTAGGACAAAAGGATTAGAACTTAAATTTCTTTTTTGTAGGTTCTTTTATATTTTAGTATAAAATATACATGTAGTGTTTATTTTAAAAACTAGCTTACCTGTTATGAGAATGTAATGCTGTACAATAGTTTAAAAATTAAAAAAATCAAGGAATAACAAATGATTTATTTGAAAAATAGTTTAGATAAATTTTACCATAACTCTAGGTCAGTAAAATCAGCTTAGCATATCAGTCTGTACAGCTTAGGCTGAACCTTTAAAAACTGAACATCTGGGACTCAATAAAAGTCGTAGTTAATCTTGCATCTCACATTTTTGAAAGTCATGGGAAATGCACTATTAGGTTTTTCAACAAATCTTCCGATCTGGAAACAGATTAAAATTATACAAATGAAACCAACAGTACTTGCATAATAAAACCAACTGTTTTGAGCAATTTAGTGTCCTTAGTACTTATGTCAATGTCTGACACATAATAGATGATTATTATAAAAAATTGAATCAATAAATCAATAAGGAAATGTGAAATTCTTGACATTTGCCAAATGGTTGCATTTCTTGGGGTTCTTCTCTCTTAATAATATCTTTTTACCAATGCACTGAAGCAGTACATTTCCTTGATTCCCATAACCCCAAATTTCATTCATTCTCCATTCATTTTCATTCCTGTTTATAAAATTATTATTTTAATGTGAATTTTATCTTTTCATGTAACATGGTATCCATGCATCTCACAGTAACCAAGAATCCTGGAATTTTTAATTTTTTCCAATACTCATTATTGGAATTTAGTTAGGAATTCTACATTAAAAGGAGAAATTCTACTAGCTCAATTCAAACAACAAGAAGAATTATAATTAGAGGAGCAGTGTAATTAGAAGAGTTCTGTTTAATGAGTATGTGTGTTAGAATTGACAAGATATGGACAACTAATGAATTCATGGCCTTACTTAGACTTTTATGTGTGCTCATATTAGATTGATATTTTACCTGAAAGTGGTTCAAGAATTGCTCAGAGAAACAATTAGTGTCTGATAAATTAAAAATGAAATCTCAGATAGTGTGCTAAGGAAAAAATGTTATTTCTTGAATCCTCCATGTGTATAGCTATCTACTGATAATTTAATTTGCACATTGAAAACAATTCAGTAAATGATAGGTGTAATGGAGTATGAAAAAATATTATTTTGTTGGGGATAATGTTTATTCGTTTTTTGCAAAATATTTAATATGCAGCCCTGACTGTTCAGACTTACTGACTTACTGTTCTGACTTACTGTAACAGGACTTTAGAAAACAAAGAAGCAACCAACCAAACACAAAATTAAATTACTATTAGAATCGAGGTGGCTCTGGCTCTAACACCCACCACGAGGTTCACAAGATGGCTTCAGCACTATTAAAACTCTCAGATAATGACTAGGGAGTTCAGTTAAGCTGTAACAACCTTACACTATTTTTCAGATCTTAGGAAGAAGCTTTAAATGGAGTTTTCCAAGGATTTATATTTACAAAGTGGTGGTTTGAATGGCTTGTCTGGCATATTTGAATGTTTGGTCCCTAGTTGGTGATGCACTGGAGGTTTTAACTTTGTTGGAAGAGGTTTGTCACTGGGGGTGGTACTTGAGAACTTAAAGACTTAAGGCATTTCTGTTTTGCTGTCTCTGCT
This sequence comes from Montemys delectorum, assembly GCA_019843815.1. Lineage (NCBI taxonomy): Eukaryota > Metazoa > Chordata > Mammalia > Rodentia > Muridae > Montemys > Montemys delectorum. Next base: position 7,765 of record JADRCD010184652.1, read on the forward strand.
TTCTTCATGCAGTTCATGATCTGAGCCTTCAGAGTTCTGTTTCTGATGATATGCTTGCTGCTTGTTTTCCATTGCTACCATTTCCTGCCAGGTTACACTCTTATTTGACACTGTAAGGACAAATAAACTTCTGGTACTATAAGCCTCATGTTCAAGGTTCTGTATCACAGCAGTAGGAAAATAACTAATATAGAAGTTGGTAACAAAGAGTGGACTAGGATTGTGATGGAAGAACCTGACCTCCCCTCTCGTTCCTGGAAACATGGATGACATTTGAAATTTGTACTATAAAAGCAGTTGAATATTGTAAGTAGAGTATCATGGTCAACCCTAGTATGAGTCTGGAATACTACAGTGCTGATGTAGAGAGCCTTGGTAATGTTGAGATGCAGTTTAAGAGGCTTTAGGGGGTAATTATTAGTAACTGTGATATCTATTAATCTTGGGAAATTTTGGCAAAGAATGTGACTGCTTTCTGCCCTGTCCTAAGAACTTGCTAGAGACCAACATTGCCTAGTACAGATTCTGTTGTTTGTTGTGTCTTTAATGAAAAACATCAAATGAAGCAGAAAGAAGCATAAAATATACAGTTTAGACAGTAAAAAACAAAAGCAAAAGGCACTGACAAACTTAATTTTACATGATACATGTGCTGAATGTCAGACTACTTTTACTATAGAATGTAATTCCATTAAGAAGAGGCAAGATAAAAGGAAGAATGCCTTCAGGGTAAGATCCTATCCAACCAAGCTTCTAACTTACTGAAGGCAATTAGACTTTCCTGCTATTATAAACAACAAACAAATCTACTACAAAAGTAGTTGGCAAGTGGTCATCCAAAAACTCATCATTATTTTGCACATGAAAAGAATTCATTTATAAAAGAGTTATGGGAACTTTCTCTATTGTTTCAGAGGGTTAAAGAAGCCAAGAAGTGTATGGCAGAGAAGATCCTGGATGGAATCCTTGAGAGGCCGTTGTGACGGGTTGTGCAAGTGGAGCCTGGGTTGCATTGGAGATGCCAGGATATTGGGGATGCCATAGCCATAGCAATCTATATTTCCCTGACCAAGTCAGCTCAGTCAGTCAATAGGTTCTCCAGGGCAGGACCAAAGATTAAAAAGAAAGAAGACAAGTAGACAACACAGTAGCAAGACCACAGCCAGTTCTGAGGCTAAGGGAGATTTTTTTTTCCCCAATCTGCTTTCATACCATTTTAATTACATGCAAATATTAAGGTCAGTTCTAGGTTGTGGAATAAGCAGGACAATAAACACAAATAGTTAAGGAACAAGCAAGACAATAAGCAAAATTCCATGATCATTGTTTCTAAGGATTTATCAGAATGAGCAAGATATCTGAGCCTACTTCCCTATCCTAGCCCAAAGTCAAATTCTTGCCTGAAGCCTACTTCTTTTTTCTAGCCAAAATTAGATTCCTGTCTGAACTTATTTTTCTATTCTAGCCTAAAATGAAATTTCTGCCTGAGCTTATTTTCCTGTTCTAACCTAAAATTAGATTTCTGTCTAAGCTTAGTTTCTTTCCATGGCCCAATGTCAGATTCCTGCCTGAAGCCCACTTCTTTGTCCTGGCTCAATATCAGATTCCTGCCAAGTGGCCCCAAAAGCTGTCCATATCTCCCCTTTTTTATTTAATAAACAAGACTGTGCCTGTCTTAGGTCATTCTGTTAAGAATGCCTTCCTTACCTGTCTTGGGATATGCATTATCAAAAGCTATGCATTTATGTCTTAGGTTGGTAAGGCTCTGTGCAACCATCATTGGCTGCCAGCCTTTTAAAATATTAACTCTGCCTGGGGGTCTATTTTTTGTTTCAAGCCATGTATTTTGGCAGCCAACATGTTGATATTGTTAAAAGCAAGTTTTATTACAATGGTTAGGAATAAACTTATTCCCAGGACTAGAACAGCTAGCATGATCAAGCTATATATGTCATTCCTGAAGCTTTTCCAAGATAGAAATATTGACCTCTGACCATGAATAATTTTATTAGCAGTATCTACAGCATCAAAGCTCAGCAGAGCAGCATTCTTTAAATTCATAATATTGGTATACAAAGTTAAAACATCCAGAGGTGTTAGAATTATGCCATATACCTTGCAAGTATCTTTGAACTTTTTCCCAATTAAAGGGACTATTATTGTAAATTTTAGAAGTAACACAAATCTATTAGTACTTGGCATGGCACTCGAGATGGCTCCCTACTCTTACACTCTGAATCTCCTCTTCAATAATTTGAATATTATCACAAAGAACATCAATCCATTGTTCCAAATGCCTATCTAAATCCTCTTGAATACTCAGAACATTAGTAAGATTTTTTTGCTAAATGATTAACAAAAGTAGCTGTCTTAACTTTATGTGTCAAAGCAACAGCAGAAGCAATGGTGCTACCTATTAATTTAATTAAAGCTGCTATACCAGCAAATAATCAAGCCCTCTTGTTTCTGCTTAAAACCTGACTTGCTTTTTCCAGTATTTGCAAGTCTTTTTCAGAATACCAAGGTCTTGTAATACAAGTAATAATACAAAAGCTGGTTGATAGACTACTATAACAGACATTCCAGTTTTCAATACACTGACACAATTAGAAAGTATACAATCAATAGAACTTATATTAAATACAGTAGAAGAAACAAAAGTAATTTTAACATGATCAATTAATAAAAGATTAGGAGCCTTGGCACATGTACTAACACTTGTTGGAAGTCCAGATCCTGTCCAATTTTATCTATTGGATATGTAATTTCATACAAGCCCATTGTGAATTTTTAAATATGTCTCTGAAAATGCCCAGAGCCAGCATTTCAAATGAAGACTTAGCTTTTCCTTTTTTCCAATATTGGATTTCCAGATCCGTCCATGATTGAGTCAGAGTAACTGGTCACATTAAAGGAAAGAGAAGAGTCATTATAATTTCTCTTTTTGATTCTCTGTCCCACAAGGTCTAAAAGCTTGAAGCAGGGCAACTTCTCCAGTCTGGGATATAGGCAAATAAAGGTGGGTCAGGAACATGTCCAATACAGCTTTCCTTTTACCATTGTCATAATGACTCAGCACTATAACCATATGTCCTAGCATCACATTGTCAGGGCACTCAGCAAGCTCACTGGCCAGCACCATTCTTTGTCCCAGAATCAGCATGTCACACCACTTGTTCTTGTAGCTAGCATGTTCCTTCAGCATCCTGCAGAAAAAAAACACAAACATGCCCTCTTCCCCATATTAAGTACCTGATCAGGATCATGCCATATGCCAGTAAGTGAGTGGCTCCTTCAATTTTCACCTAGGCATGAGTATGCCTAGATGTAGGATGCCATAGGCACTCAGCAGAAAGTTCCTTGGCATCCAAATTTTAAAATAAAAAGAGCATAATTGAAGTAGTTTTGTGGTGTATGTGGGTATAACTTCCTCTTTTTTATTTTATGAAGTTATTGTTTTAAATTTCCATGGGTCCATTCCACAATACCTTGTCCTTGAGGATTATAAGGAATCCCAGTGTCTTAGTCAGGGTTTCTATTCCTGTATAAACATCATGACCATGAAGCAAGTTGGGGAGGAAAGGGTTTATTCAGCTTATTTCCACATGGCTGTTGATCACCAGAGGAAGTCAGGACTGGAACTCAAGCAGGTCAGGAAGCAGGAGCTGATGCAGAAGTCATGGAGAGATGTTCCTTGCTGGCTTGCTTCAGCTTGTTCTCTTATAGAACCCAAGACTTCCAGCCCAGAGATGGCACCACCCACAAGGGGCCCTACCCCCTTGGTCACTAATTGAGAAAATGCCCCACAGCTGGATCTCATGGAGGCACTTCCCCAACTGAAACTCCCTTCTCTGTGATAACTCCAGCCTGTGTCAAGTTGACACACAAAACTAGCCAGTACATCCAGTAATATGGGTAATGTTAAATTGTTGACAGAAAGTCTCAAATGCTCGACTGCAATAGCCAGTTTCATTATCTGTTCTAATCTGGTTGAGAACACCCAGTATAGAAAACAATGTAGGCAATGACTAATTACATTTTCAGTTGCTTCTCCTGTTAAAGAAGTTGCAACTAGAAATCCTGAAAAGGTGTCAATAGTCACATATAAATATTTTAATTTTCCAAAATCAGAAATATGAGTAACATCCATTTGCCATAATTGATTAGGTATAAGTCCTCGAGGATTAACACCATTGTGTGTTAGTGGTAGAAATTGAGGACATTCAGGACAAGCCTTTACAATTTGATGTGCACATTCTCTAGACATACCAAAATTTTTTCTCAAGCTATTACTATTTTGATGATGTAAATAATGAGATTGTTTGGCTAATTGTTCCTGTGTAAGGCCTATAACCTTCCTGGTATACAAATCTGCTATGGCATTGCCCTCACTAAGGGCTCTGGGAAATCCAGTATGAACTCTTAAATGTCTTACAAAATAAGGAGCAGTACGTTCTATTAAATTGAGTTGTATTTGCATAAGTAATTGCAAATTTTGAGCATTAGCAGTATCTAAAAAAGGACCAGTTCCAAGTAATTGCAAACCATGAGCTATATATTGGCTATCAGTATACAAATTAAAAGCTTGATTTTTCAGCATTTCAAAAACAGCAGCTATAGCATGTAGTTCAATTATTTGTTCTGAAGCAGGGGGAAATTCAAGAGAATTAACATATAATCCAATCACATATGATGTCTTCCCATTAGATGAGCCATCTGTAAATTACAGTAAGCACATTTTCTTTGGGCTGCATACATAAATATACAGGAAATACGAAAGCATGTAGAGAGGCAAATTGTAACAACTTGTCTTTTGGATAATTAGTATCAATTTTACCTGAAATGTTTGCACATGCAGTAGGCCAAATATCAGTGTTCTGCAATAACCAATTTAATTGCTGTTTGGAATAAGGAATATTCCATCAGTTGTTTCCCAAAATACATTCATGATTCTATCCTTCAATTCTGTGTTAACAAAGCAACAGCTTCATAATAGGGTGTTAAAACTTTACTTGGAGATGAAAAAAGGTGAATATACATTAATGTTTCCTTTTGTCAAAGAACTGCTCTGGGCACATGAACAGCAATAACACAATCAGCCAACAATTGGTCATAGTCTACACAATATATCTGTTGTTGGCTAATAGCTTCCTCTACTTTCTGCTACTTGTCACTCATCAATTATTTGTTGAGAGGAATTGGGATTTGCATTCCCCTTGAGAATATCAGAGGTATAAGTTCTCCTGTGAAAAGCTTAAGGTAAGGTCTTAGCCCACTAACATCTCCTAACAGCTTTTGAAAATCATTTAAAGTAAACTATCTTTTCTTATTTGAATTTTCTGTGCCACAATTTGTTCAGTATATAACTGATATCCTAAATATTGAAAAGGGTATTATTGCCTTTGAATCTTTTCTGGAGCAGTAACTGATACAAGATTTTAAAGCTTGTTGTATAAGAGCAAAGATATGTAGTAAAACTCCTTCAGATGTATCAGTTAATAAAAATACCATCCATATAATGAATAATATACCCTTAAAGATTCAAAGTCCTAACATCTATTTTTTTTTTTTTTCAAGACAGGGTTTCTCTGTGTAGCCCTGGCTGTCCTGGAACACTCTGTAAACCAGGCTGGCCTCAAACTAAGAAATATACCTGCCTCTGCATGCACCAAGTCCTAACTTGTTGTATTGAAGCAGAAACAAATTTTTGACATAATGTAGGGCTATTAGCCATTCCTTGAGGCAAAACTTTCCAATGATATTGCTTCATGGGTTCTTTAAAATTACAAGCAAGCACACTAAATGCAAACCTTTTCAGTCATCAGGATGCAAAGGAACAGTATAAAAACAATCCTCCAAATCCATAATAATTCTATATGCATTTCCTGATGTGGCAGCTGGAGAAGGCAAGCCAGACTGCAATGCTCCCACAAGTTCCATAGTCTCATCAACTCTTCACAAACCCTGTAACAATCTCCACCTGCTTGAATTTTTTTCTCAATTACAAATATGTGTGGATTAGAATCCTCGGCCTGTAATCAAACTGCAGCCAATGGAACACTGGCAGTTTACCAGCAATCTTCAATTTTCCCTTGTAACACCAAGGCACAACTACAACTTTGGAAAGCAAAACTCATCCTCCAATAAACAATCCAGTTTTTCTAAAGACACCAAGTGTATTACCCCCTGTGCTACAAAGTTTGACTGCCAATTCCTGCACATGAATACACAATGATGCAGCCTGTAATACCTCACCAAAGAGACACTGCCCTAAACCTTATCTTTTATAAATCTGGTTTCTAGGATAAGAATTACATAAAATATTACTCAATTTAGAGGTATCTTTAGAGACCTGTTTCCCTGGGTAGGTTCATGCCATGTGTTCTTGTTCTGAATGACTCCAACCCCAAGTTACCAGTTTTAAGCCAACTTTCTGTTATTAATGTTACACATTTTTAATCATACCTAATAACTTATAAGCCAATAATCTGTAACCAAGACATGTATTACATATTTATATGTTTAAAACCAGTCAGAAACAAAAAGGAAGTGGGCTACACATTTACTTATTTAGACCAGACAAAATTTTACTTTTTCTAGCTGTAATTTCAAGAGAGGAGCACCTTGTCACATGTTGAACCCAATAATTGCAATCACAGAGATTTTTTCTAGGAGAAACAATCATTAGCACCCTTACCATAGAAGTGGAGAAGCTGCTGGCCCCTTCAAGAGCAGCTTTTACAGAAAACCAGCTCCTGGCAGGGCTTCTCTAGCTGTTCTAGACTCATAACTACAGGTGCAGGGCTCCAAAGTGTATCAGTTTTTGTTGTTGTCAATTGAGACCGCCTTTTTCTTTTAAAACTAGTTAAAATTAAATCAAGGGTTGAACAACCAGCAAGTAAAGTTTTTTTGTTTTGTTTCATTTGAACATGAAACATAGAACAACATTCAAGCAACGAAACAAAATCACATACAAAAACTGAAAGATATTGAAAGATTGGTGCACCAAAAACAGACGATAGAGAGAAGAGAACTAGATATCCCAAGTGGACCCAGATATCCTATCTAAGGGACCCAGAACCAGAACTAAGCATTTTACCAATAGGAGCCAGAGAGGAGGCAGGACATTTCCTGACCTCATCCTGCCCCTAGGAGAGCTCTGAAACAGCTTATGTTCATTTTCCTTCTCTTTCACCAAAGCATCCCTGGTAGTCAGGTAGGACTGCTTTTCTCAAACCCATTCTCTTATGTTTTGAGTGTAAACTATCTCTAGTCAGAGTCCAAAGACTAAAAACATCTATGAGACTTATCTTTGCTTCTCTAGATTTTAGAATAACTCTAAAAACATACACAAATACATTTTACCATTACCTTGTCCCATTTTTTGTGGGGTTTATTAACTGCTGGCCCACATCTTCTTTTACTTTCCTTTGCATGTGCTTCCAATTCCCGTGTTGTCCATCACCATACTCCACTTACTGGAGCTTCAACATTGACGTACCATCTGGCCAAGCCAGCTCAGTCAGTCAACAGGTTCTTCAGGGCAGGACCAAGGGTTAAAAAGAAAAAAAGACAATTAGACAACATTGTAGCATGACCCCCAGTTAGTTCTGAGACTGAGGTGGGTTTAGCTTTTTGCAATCTGCTTTTATACTAATTTAATTACATGAAACCATTAAGGTCAGTTCTAGGTTGAGGAATAAGCAAGACAATAAACATAAATCAACACAAATAGTCAAGGAACAAGCAAGGCAATAAACAAAGTTCCATGATCACTGTTTCTAAGGATTTATCAGGATGATCAAGATGTATGCACCTACTTTTCTGTCCTAGCCCAAAGTCTGATTCTTGCCTGAAGCCTACTTCTTTGTTCCAGCCTAAAATTAGATTCCTGCCTGAGCTTACTTGCTTGACTGGCTCTTGTCAGATTCCTGCCATGCAGTCCCAAAAGTTCTCCACATTTCCCAGTTGCTAGCACTGTTTGGAGAAGTTTCAGAAGATTGACTTGCTAGAAGAGGCATAGCACTGAAGGTAGAATTTCAAGGTTTAAACACTTGCATGTTTTGATTTTGATTCCTTTGCTTATGTTTGTGGATCAAGATGTGAACTCTCAGCTTTCTACTGTAGCCAATATGGCTCAGACATCATGGAATTTTGTCCTTGTAAAACCATGAGCCTAAATAAACTGTTTTTTTTTCTACATATTGCTTTGGTCATAGTGTTTGATCACAGCAACAGAAAAGTGCTTAATAGCACATTGTAACTAGGGTGCTTTTAGAATGCTCATAGCCTTTTTTTGAGTGTTTTAATGGTGTGTGTGTGTGTGTGTGTGTGTGTGTGTGTGTGTGTGTGTGTGTGTTTTAGATTTTATATTTATGGAATGGCAAAACTCAGTAGTTAACTTGGACAGTTCACTTGTTTCTTCACTTTCAGTGCTGGAATTATAAAGGATGGAGTATAATTCACAATTCTAAGATGATATAATCTTTTTACCTCCAAAGCCTTCAAACTTGCTTTCTGTCAGGAAGTTTGAATCATAGCAGCAGAAATAAAATTAGACTAATGTATAAAATATATGTGAATATTAAATTTCAGTTTGTTTCAATATCATTCTATCCTGCATGTGGTGAGGTTCTTTTGGTAGGAACTCTGCAGAGTTTCAAAGCTAATCAAGGTATGACATAGCAAAAGAGAATTTCCTATCTCAGATCTCTCAGTCTTTATAAAGTCACAGGCCCCATTGTATCATGATCTGATTGTTATAGTCTCATTTAATCTTAATTATTTCCCATAGGCCCCAATGTCAATACCATGATTGCACTGTTTCTCCTTTACCCCCAAATTAAATTTAGCACAATGTCTTTTTTGCTACAATCCTTTATCTAGGTACCTAGACTAGATAATCGCAGGGTCTTGGTCATCGGAACAGTGTTGGCCATGGGTTCCATTTCACGGAGTGGCTCTTAAATCCAATCAGATATTGGTTTAGTGAGTCACACAAGTTTTTGCCATTGTTGCATTACTGCATCTCACATGCAGATCAACATTGTACAGCAAAGGATCTGTAAGCTACATGTTGATGTTAACCTCTCTCCTGCTGTATCACGCAGCATGCCTTCCAGAACCCCGAACACTATTCAGTGATCTCTCCATGTTAAATGATTTCTTTTGGTATCATGTTCAGCAACAGGACCTTAGAATCAGTTTGTATACGGACAGCCAATAACTTTGAAAATAATCTGGCTTGCTGGATGTTTCCATGGGTCCAGTATGGCCAGCTTCATTAAATATAACCCATTCCTGAATGTAGAGTTTACATTTGGCAATAAGAGATGTATAGCTGGGGCTCTGTGTTATCCACTGTTTGGCTGAGACCTTTGTAATTATATGGATTGAAGTATGCTTATCAAGGATTCAATCATTAATATCCACGCGTAAGCAAATGCATGCCGTATTTGTTTTCCTGCAGGATGATGTTTTTTCTAACTTCATCTATTTAGCTAAAAATTTCATGGTTTGATTTTTTTTTCTTAAACAGCTAAGTAAAATTCCACTGTATTAATGTACCAAACTTTCTTTATTGACCCGTTCACTGATGGAATCTAGACTATTTTGACTATTATGAATAGAGCTGCAGTGAACATCACTGAGAAAGTGTCTCAGTAGTAGGGTATAAAGCCCTTTACGTTTACCCAAGAATAGTATAACTAGATCTTGAGGTAGATGGATTATCAACTTCGTGATGAACTGCGACACTGATTTCCATAGTAGCTGATTAAGTTTATACTCCCCTTATTCCATATCCTTGCCCAAATGAGGCCTCATTTGTTATATAGACCTTAACAATACTGAATGATACAAGATGAAATTTAAAGTTTTTATCTGCATTTTTGTGATGACTAAGGATGTTGAGTATTTCTTTAAGTGCTTCTCAGACATCTGTGCTTCCTGTTTTGAGAGCTCTTGGTTTACATATGTTTATACCAATTTAGTTATTTGCTTTCTTAATGTCTATAATTTCGAGGATTTTATATATTTTAGATATTAGCACTCTATAGAATATGTAGTTAGTAAAAATACCTTGTCTGAAGGATGGTGTGTTTTTGTCATACTGATGCTTTTTAATTTCATTAGGCCTCATTTGTTACTTGTTGTTCTTGTACCTATGATATCAGTGCTCTACATAGAAAGTCTCTTTCTGGGTAAATGAGTTCAAGATAATTCTTACTTTTCTCTAAGATTCAGAGTATTTGACATTATGTTGAGGTCTTTGTTCCATTTGGAGTTGAGTTTGTGCAGGTCAATAACTGCAGATATATTTGCACTTTTTACATGCAGGTGTCCAGTTTTACCTGCTCTATTGGTTAAAGATGTTGTCTTTTCCTCAGTGTATATTTTTGGATTCTTCATTGAAAATCAGGTGTCCATACATATTTTGGATTTAGACATATGTATTCAGTTCTATTCCATTGATGAGCATATCTGTTTTTATGCCAATGCCATACTGTTTTTATTACTATAGAACACTTTGAGGTCAGGGATTATAATACCTCTAATAATTCTTTAAATGTTTGAGATCGTTTTATCCATCCTGGTTTGTTGTTGTTGTTGATATTGTTTGTTATTTGTTTGTTGGTGTGTGTGTATGTGTGTGTGTGTGTGATTCTATCTATATGAATTTGAAAACAGTCTTTCAACTTGAAGAATTGTCTTAGCATTTTGATCAGGATTGCATCGCATCTGTAGAAAGTTTTTGATGGAATGGCCATTTTTATTTTATAAATCATACTGATCCACAAGCATGGAAGATCTTTCCATTTTCTCATATCTTCCTCAGTTTTATTCTTCAAAGTCTTAAAGGCTTTATTAAACAAACCTTTTACTTGATTTGTTAGAGTTACCCCAAGATATTATATTCTGTGAGAAACTTGAAGCAATCCCACTAAAATCAGGCACAAGTCAAGGCTATCCACTCTCCCCCTTTCTATTCAATATAGTTCTTGAGGTTCTAGCCAGAACAATTAGGCAACAAAAGGAGATCAAATGGATACAAATTGGAAAGGAGGAAGTCAAGATATCACTATTTGTGCATGATAAGATAGTATACATAAGTGACTCAAGAAAATCCACAATAGAACTCCTAAACATGATAAACAACTTCAGCAAAGTGACTGGATACACAATTAACTCAAACAAATCTGTAATCTTCCTCTACTCAAAGGATAAATAGGTTAAGAAAGAAATTAGGGATACAATACACTTTACAATAGTCACAAATAATATTAAATACCTTTATGTGATGCCAACCAAGGAAGTGAAAGATCTGTATGACAAGAACTACAAGTTCTTGAAGAAAGAAATTGAAGAAGAACTCAGAAAATGAAAAGATCTCCCAATCTCATGGACCAGCAGGATTAACATAGTAAAAATGGCCATCTTTCCAAATGCAATCTACAGATTCAATGCAATCCCATTCAAAAATTCCAACTCAACTCTTCACAGAGATAAAAAGAGCAATTCTCAAATTTATCTGGAATAACAAAAAACCCAGGATAACAAAAAACATTCTCAATGATAAAAGAACTTCTAGGGGAGTCACCATCCTTGACCTCAAGCTATACTATAGTGATTACAACAATGACAACAGCAACAACAACAACAACACATATTATTGGTACAGAGACAGGCAGATAGATCAATAGAATAGAAATGAAGACTCAGAAATGAACCTATGCACTGCATCTGTAGAACCTATACACTGCATTTGGTCACTTGATATTTGACAAAGAAACCAAAACCATCCTTTGGAAAAATAGTCAGAGTCAGCATTTTCAACAAATGGTGCTCTTTCAACTGGCAGTCAGCATGTAGAAGAATGCAAAATAATCCATTTTATTTCCTTGTACAAAGCTCAAGTCCAAGTGGACCAAAACTTCCAGATAAAACCAAATAAAAAGAACCTAATAGAAGAGAAAGTGGTAAAGAACTTCAAATACATTAGCATAGGGGATTATTTCCTGAACAGAACACCAATGGCTTATTATCAACTTTCAATAAATAGAACCTTATAAAATTGAAAATCTTCTATAAATCAAAGGACACTGTCAATAGGACAAAATGGCAACCAACAAATTGGGAAAAGATCTTTAACAACCATATGTCTGAGAGGGCTATCATCCAAAATTTACAAAGAACTCAAGAATTTAGACTTCAGGGAAACAAATAACCCTTTTAAAAATGGGATACAGAGCTAAACAGAGAATTCTCAACTGAGGAATCTCAAATGACTGAGAAGCACTTAAAGAAACATTCAAAGTCCTTTGTCAAATGAAAATCAAAATGACCCTGAGATCCACCTGACAGCAGTCAGAATAGTTAAAATAAAAAACTCAGGTGACAGCAGATGCTGATGAGGATGTGGAGAAAGAGGAACACACCTCCATTGTTGGTGGGATGGCAAGGTGGTACAGCCACTCTGTAAATCGAATTGGTGGTTCCTCCAAAGAAAATTAGACATAGTACTATCAGAGGAACCAGCTATACCACTCCTGGGCATATTCCCATAATATGCTCCAACATACAACAAGGACACATGCTCCACTATGTTCATAGCGGCCTTATTTATAAGAAGCCAGAAGCCAGAAACAACCCAGATGTCCCTCAACCAAAGAATGAATACAGTAAATGTAGTACATTTACACAATGGAGTACTACTCAACTATTAAAAACAATGACTTTATGAAATTCATAGGCATATGGATGGAACTTGATAGTATCCTCCTGAGTGAGGTAACCCAGTCACAAAAAGACACACGTGGTATGTACTCACTGATAAGTGGATATTAGCTAAAAGGAAGGTAGAAATACCCAGGATAAAACTCAAAGACCATATGAAACCCAAGAACAAAGAAGACTACACCAAAGTGTGGATGCTACAAATGTACTCAGAAGGAGAACAAAAATAATCTTGGGAACTAGAGAAAGAGAGGGGAAGGTCTGGGAGGAAGAGAGCAGGATTAGGGAAAGGGAGCACCAGTTCAGATATGTGAGGAGATGGGTGAGAATTACAGAGGGTGAGCAATTTGAAAGGAGGAAAATAGCAGTGGGGGAGGGGGTACTGATGGTAGCCACTAGAATGTCCCAGATGGCAGGGAACAAAAGGTTTCTGCTTATATCCTCTACAGCCTGAGAATGGGTATGTAACATTCACAACTCTAATGCAGAAATCATCTAATTGGCACTGGGAAAGCATCCATTTGGAGCTTCTGGAATCTTTTTTAACTCTCTGTACTTACACAGCAATTACAAGTTTCCAGAAAGTATCTTGGAAAATGATAATGGCCATCACAATCATTCTTATTGTATCTGAAGGATTTTTATTTGTAGAAATATGGAGATGATAAGCAAATGACTTTAGCCGTTGCCTCTTGTTTGACGAAGACCAATTTAGCTATGTTTATGGGGTAGCTCAACCCTTGATGAGCTGTCAAGAAAAGAGGCTTCTGAACTTCCCAGAATGAAACTCTTTGGGGACATTATGTCCACCATACTACATCACAGAGAAGAGCTGAGTCTATGGACACAGGCCACTGAGCTAATTGCCCAGGCAATGTTGTACCTAATGAAGACATTTTTTACCTGGCAAATGTTCAAAAGGAAGATATTGTCAAATTTTTAAAGAGTTATTACAATTATAAAAGCATGAAATCTAATGATATCCAGAAGGATTTTCTAAACCACTGAGTCTGCCTAGCCACACTGATGACTCCAGAGAACAAAGACATACATCAGTAACAATCAACAGTCAACCATTCCACAAGCAATTTCTATTACAACAGGCAAGAATCTGACAAGAAGAGAACGATGAAAGACTTGGCTGGATAGTTTCTCATGTCTAGGTGTATCAGTTTTCCTCATCATTGATCAAGCATCTAGAAAAATGGATCTTCACAAAGGAAGGGTTTGCTTTAACTCACAGTTCAGAGGAATTAATGTTTATGGCCAGTGAGGTATGCCAGCAGGGATAGCTTGGTTTATGGAACCAACCAAACAACAAAGAAAACTGGCCTCGTATCCCTTTCTCCTGTTTGTCTTCTTATTTAGTTCGCAACCCAGCCTATCTTATGGTTCCACCTACATTCAGGCTAGATTTTATTCTTCTCAATTGAACCTCTATGGAAGTAACTTTAATGAACCAATCAGCGATGTGTCCCATAAGTTATTCTAAACTCATTCTAGTTGATAGTGACTGTTAAACACAACATGACATCTCATGAATGTTGTCTGAGGAAACCATGTTTCTGACAAAAGGTTTTTTTTGTGTGTGTGTTGACAGAAATAATATACTGTATTACAAAATTTTTATATAACACCTTAGAAAGGAATTCTTTGAGATGTTTCGAAAAACTTGTTCCCCCAGTTTCTAGATACTTCTAACATCATGTTCTGCATGTAACTGAAATAATCTTTTAAAACTTTAATTATATTTGATTGAAAAATCAGAGAAAACTATGCAGGAATATGGAGTCTGAATTATGCTAGTAGACTATAAATTCCTGAGATCTGTTGAAAAACCATACCCCTATAATTAACAACACAGCCTTGTGAATTTAAACCTTTATTAAGATGGTAGTTTTAATGTGTTCTTACTGCAGAAAGTATTTTAAAGAGGAATTTCACTTTTAACATTGTATTGAAAGTTATAAGATAAAATCATTATAAAATCTGAAATTAATTACCCAGATAGAAACTAAACCAAATATCATTCTTAAAATATATATAATATATTGTCTTAATGGACTTAGATATGCCCTTTGATAGACAAAAATATGAAAAATATTTTAACTTAAATATTTAAAATTTAAATATAAAAATATTTAAATGAACCAAAATATCTCAACTTTTATTAACTCAAGTTTGTGTACTCAGTCATTATCTTAAACTCAGATGTGTTTTGAATCTTCCACTACATTTAGTCAGTCACTCAGCTTTCTTGAACATATCCTAAATAGACATGTAAAGGCCTCATAGAGTCACTGAGTTCAAATAGGGACTTGGTGGCTATCTCTCAAAGTCCAGCTGCCTGGATTTCCATGGCTGTTTACCTCAAAGAGATGATTTTTTCCATACCTTTTAGACTACTAGACACATTAACCTACCCCATTTAATATTCTTTTAAGTGTCTTTCTAGATAACCTATAACAG
>JADRCD010184656.1:9049-28195 GCA_019843815.1 Montemys delectorum
ACGGTGACGTCCTCTGTCCTTCCACCTCCTGACAGGGCACAGGCCTCGACGTTGACATCTTTCGTCCTTCCCTGTGCTGGGCTCCCCTTCTCTGTTTCTTGTTGGGGTCTGTGCCTTCCACTTCTGTCATTTCTCTGCTCACATTGGTGGCCCTTCAGTCATTCTAGAGAAAGGCACATGAGTGGTAACATTTGTTTAGAATCTGGTTAACAAAAATGCATCCTTTTTCTATTTCTCCTTGCTGTGTGCGGTAGGTTGTTTTACTGGATGAGAGTTGAAAATGACAGTCCTCACAGCTTTGCAGGCATTTCTCACTGAGTTCTAGCTTCTAGAGTTTCCTGGGGAACCCCACTGACCAGATGCTTGAGAAAAGCAACTCAAATGGGTTTATTTTGGCTCGTGGTTCAGAGACATTTGTCCATCAGGAAAGGGAGGACTGGCCAGGCAGGTCAGTTCTCCTTACAGGAAGCAGAAAGGGGTCCAGCAGAGCCAGGTGAGCTGTAGTATCCGCAGCGCATTCCTCCAGATGGGCTTCAGCCCCTACCTCGCCCACCCTCCGGTAGTGCTCTCGGGCCAAGCATGCGTCGGTGACTGAGCAGCCCCCGATACGCATGGGAGGTGTGTCCTGCGATGGTGTTTAGTTGTGGACACTCTTTTTCCTTTTTACCTCTTAGAATGTCATTTGATGTGAAGTGTTGTCGTTTTATATGGGAGATACTCAGAGTAGCCCCTTTGTTCTCTCATGCGCTCAGGTCTGGAACACTGAGGTCATTGTTTTCTGTCTTTGTGCAGTTGTCACTCAGGGGCCCCCACCTTCCGACTGACCTCATCACCTCCTCGCTCATTCACTGTTGGTCTCTTCTTCAGCTTTACATTGAAAGTTTTATTTCTACTGATTTTTTTTTTAAAGCTTATATCTATCTGTCAAGGGTTTGTCTTAGTTACCGTTCTCTTGTTGTGAAGAGAAACCAAGACCAACATAACATAAAAGAGAGCATTTATTTGGCACTGTCTTACAGTTTCATAGGGCTAACCATTATCATCATGGCAGGGATCATGGTGGCACGAAGGCAGGCGTGGTGCTGGAGAAGGAACTGAGAGCTAAATCCTGATCCACAGGCCGCAGGCGGCACAGGTGGGGGGGAGGGGGGCACTGCACCTTTTGAAAAAGTAGCTTCAGTCTGGATGTTGCTCGGTTGTATTTTTGTTTTTTTTCTTTTTTTTGGTTTTGATTCTAGGTGTTCGAGACTCTCCTCATCTTGGTGATTGCATTCTGCAAGGCAGTGAGGTGCCAGTCGTAGAGCCCTGTAAAGCCCTTCCTCCGCCTTCTGCTTTACACCTGGAGGATGGGCGGGGGCGGGGGGGCTGCTTTCAGTTTCTTAGAGTCACATATGTGAACAGATGACACAGGTCTGTCTGGTCATTTTAGCCCCAGTAGCATCTATCTCCCTTGGGCATGCATGCAGCTTACATGAAGTGACTGAGTAGTCCTGAGCTGAGTGTAGTCTTCATTCTCTGTTATCCGGCTCCCCATCTTTTCCTTTGCCGTGGCACATAGCAAACAGATGAAGTGGGGCTGGAGGAAACCCATGAAAACATACCACCTCACACTGAGGGTAACTTAGTTCTATATTTAATTATTTTATGTATTTTTCCCCCTCTTAGTGTGTATGTGAACCTCTGTAGCATAAATTTTGGATGCTTATGGAGTAAACAACCCCCCCCCCCCGTTTTCTTTCGAGTTAAGCCAATTTTACAGTTTCTTTCTGTTTTAAAGAAATAACTTGAAACCAAACCTCCTGCCTCAGACTTGATGAGCAAGCGTTAATGTTTGCTGCAAACTCCTTAAGGCTGAAGCCGGTGAAGTAGTGACCTCCCGGAGATTCGGTTGTTTTGTTTTTGTTTAGTTAGCCTCCAGTAAAATTTTGGACAAATTTCTGGTGACTGGAACCTGCATTGATCTGTGTGCCCAGTAGGGGGCGGCAGACACTCTTCTAACTCAGCCCATCTTGTGTGTCCATACCAACCGGGTGTGAAGGAAGAACAAATCAGGGGGACATTTGTCCTCTCTCAGATTCTTAAAAAAAAAAAAAAAACCCTGACTTTTGTGAGGCATTTGGCACATTCCTATAATCACAGTATTCAGGAAGTAGAGGATCAAGAGTCACAAGCTTACTTGGGCTACACAGTCAGACCCTGACTCACAAAACCAGACATGGAGGAAAAGAGTGTATTCTCAGCTTTCCCCTCGAGCCTACATAGTCACATTTAGTCTCCCGTGGCTTAATGCTTCAATTCGAAACTTTTGAAGAATGTTTGGGTGTGTGTGTGTGTGTGTGTGTGTGTGTGTGTGTGTGTGTGTGTGAAGCGCTGCTCAGAAAAGACAGTGGGAAAAGACGGAACCGTTGCCGCTCACGGGTAAATTAGGACACAAAGTGTGAATACAGAAGTAGCTATAATGTGAATTAATGCAGAAATGAAGGAGAGGAGAGACGGAGGAGAGAGAGAGACCGAGACACAAGGAGCAAGGAATTAGGAAAGGTGTTCTGTGTAAGTGCGACTCTCACAGACCTTTATCTGTCCCTTGAGGAACGGAAGCCTGTGATTTGGGAATTGCTGCCTCTGTCCTGTAAACTAGCTCCCAGCATCCTCTGCTCTGCTCGTGCTCAAGCAGATAGATACAGTTCTTCAATGGGGCCTAGGCCGAGGCTGTCCTCACTCAGGCTTTTCTATCTCTCCCCAGCATCATTCATCTACTCAGTGGGGACTCTCTTCAGAATGGAAGCACTGTCCTGAGATGGATCACGTTTGTTCAGTCACTGAGAGAGACAAGCCTCTATGCACATACTGTCTGGCAGTTGTCTGGCCAGTAAGAGGAGGGGCCGGCCCTTCCCCACTGTGACTGACACACTGATCTACTCTAGCTCTAGCTCTGGAAGGCCTCACGAGAGCCGTGCTTGTGCCACAGAGAACAGCAAGCCCTCTTAGCATGCTCTGCCACTGGAGGTGAACCTTCCACGGGTAGAAACTGACCTAGAATCCAGATTGATCTTTGTCTTAAGCTTATTTGTTCGAAGGTAGAAAATTGATAGTTACTTGTGATCAGTCTGTAAGACATTTATTTTAATTCAGTGGGCACTAATTTGTATATTTCTCCCACTTGCAGCCCCTGGAGACCCGGCTTATCTCGGAGACCACAGCTGTTTGCAAACCAGAGCAGGTGGCCAAACAAATTGTCAAAGATGCCATAGTAAGTAAAAGCCCTTTCGTGGTGTCTGTACTGCATGTATTCGTGCCGTATTTCTGAAAAGCACGTAAGGATTTATTTCAAAGCAAAGCATTCAGCTTTGGCTTGGGTTTGTCTCATGTTAGCCTCCCCAACCCCCTCACACTTCTGTGGATTCAGGGATCTGCCTGCCTCTGCCTTGAATAATGGGATTAAAAGATTAAAAGGCATACACCACCACTGCATGGCTAAAACTATGTTTTTATTTTGGTGTGTTTGCCTACTAAAGAACTCTGTATACATTCTAGAATGGTGTTCTCAACCTGTGGGTCACGACCCCTTTGGGTGTCAAATAGCTCTTTCACAGAGGTCAGATATCAGATATTTACATTACAGACAATAACATAACAAAATCGCAGTTATGAGGTAGCCATAAAATAATTTTGTGCTTGGGGATCGCCACAACATAAAGGACTACATTAGAAGATGTGGCCTTGGGACATTGAACCACTGTAGGGTTTGAGGAGATTTTGTAATATTTTATTGATCAAGGTGATATGCAACTGTTTAGAAGATATTTTGATCATTTGGAGCAGTGGGTAACCTCAAATTTTAAAGTGGCACATGACCTGAGGGATAGAGTCACGACACTGTAAGAGAGCTGAAGCTCTCAGAAAGTGGATGACCACCACGTGAGCAGAGGCACCTTCTGCTCATTTTTATTTGGAGTTTTACTTACTGTGTGGGTGTGAATGTCACCTTCTCACAGGGAAGGTTCTCTCGTCTACCACGTGGGTCCAGAGACTGAACTCAGGTCAGTAGGCTTGGCGTCCATGCTAACCCACTGAGCCTGGTCTCCGGCCCTACCTTAGCTTTTCCCATGGTTTGAGACCATCTTTGGTTGCCAGGCTCAGGATGGGTTTTTCTTTCCCTTCCTGTTTCCTGTTACCACTTTTTCTTAGGGTTCACAACACGAAGATGTGAAGCGTCAGGTTGCTGGCCCCACCATTCGCCTCGATATACCGCCTCACCCGCTTAATTTGTGGGGAGTTGGCTTTTGAAGCCATATGAAGCATTACATAGAACACTGCGTACCGCAGTTCTTTTGATTCCGTTCTGATTAACCCACTTGTAGAACAAGGTTCAATCTGAGCGATGTGCATAAACTTAGTAACCTACATGACTTTGGAAAATCTGCACCCAGATAACACGGCGCAGCTTCTGAGTAGCAAAAGGGGGTGTTGTGCCAAGGTTAGCGGAACACAGTAACAGCAGCCTCACCAACAGACCCCAAAGACCTGGAGAGAGCTCAGTGGGTAAAGGAACATGCAGAAGCAGCATGACCCTGTACCCCGCCCCTCCCCCCCCACCTCAAATCCAGTTCCAGGGGCTCCAGCGCCCTCTTCTGGCCTTCTTGGGACACTGCACCATCGTGTACATGGTACATATGCATACATGCAAACACCACACATAAAACAACAACAAAAGGACTGAGTTCCTCGCGCTGACATAAAAAGCCAGTGTGGTTGTTCCTGTCTGTAACCTAAGCCCTGTTGTGGACAGACAGGCACATCCCCAGATCTTGTGAGCCAACCAACCCATCCAGTCTGTGAGCCTAGCCAGGGTCATTTAGAGACCCGTTCACAAAAGATAAGGCGTAGAGTGACTGAGGTGGGCACTGACCCAGCAGTGACCTTTGATCCCCACACATGTGCCCACAGGCATGTAGTTTGCCCGGGTTGCCTTTAGAGGCTCAGAACAGTGGCATAGAGGCATGAAAAGCTAATGTTGTTGTTGTTGTTGTTGAAGCATCCTCAAGGTGTCCTTGCTGCTGCTGCTGCTGCTGCTGCTGCTGCTGCTGCTGTCCTAAGATGGCGGTGCTTGCTTTGCATGTGGGTGGTGCTGGGTTCCACCATCACCTGCAGAAGAAGATGGGGAAGAGATTTAGTTAGGAGACACAGTCATTTGAAATCAAAGAAGTTGGGACTGGGCAGTTGCCATGGTGGTTAAAAGCACTTCTTCTTGTAAAGGATTCATTTCCCACCACCACATGGGGGCCCAGCAGTTCCCTGGGTGTGACGTTGTACGCAGACATGCATGCAGTCAACAAACACACACACACACACACACACACACACACTAGGAAATAATAAAACTTAAATACATTCACTCCACTTTTAAACAGCTTTATTTGTTCTTTTAATGCATGTTTGTGCCTGAGTATGTGTATGTGTGTGCGATGCCTGCAAAGGCCAGGAGAGCACCACATCCCTTGGACTGGACGAATAGGCATTGTCCCCTCTCTTTATGGTTTCTTTTTAATTGTGTGTGTGTGTGTGTGTATGTGTGTGCGTGCTGTATGTGTGTGCGTGTGAGTGTGTGTGTATGTGTGTGTGCAAGTGTGTGTGCATGTGTGTGAGAGTGTATGTGCATGTGAGTGTGTGTATGTGTGTGTGCAAGTGTGTGTGTGCGAGTGTGTGTGTGTTGTATGTGTGTGAGTGTGTGTATGTGTATGTGCAAGTGTGTGTGTGCGTGTGTGTGTATGTGTGTGTGTGTGTGTTAAGCTCTCACGCTTAACAGTCAGAGGACAGATTTGAGGAGTCAGTTATTTCCTTCACTGGGGTTCTGGGATCAAACTTAGACCATCAGACTCAACTGGCAAGAGCTCTTCTCTTGTCTGCCGAGTCCCGCCTTTTCTGAGCTTCTTTTCATGTGGGCCTCCGGTAGCTTCAGACTCATTTGCAGCTGAGGGTGACCTTGAACTACTGACCCTTCTCCCACTTCTCAAGTGCTGATATTACTACTATGTGTGGCTCAAGCGTAGCTATTTTCAAACAGAAACTCATCAGGGAGAGTGGCATGGTATTTTCACTAGCTTCTGCAAAGCCCACACTAATGGATGCCAGCTGCCTTCTCGTGTCTGCTTCTGTGGCCAATCTGTTAGATACATTCTTTTTGAAACATTTGAAGAAAATCTGACTTTGAACAGATACATAGTTGGGAGGGGATAAAGTTTTCACAGGCTTTTCAGATAATTATGGGCAGAGTGCTCTTTCTTTTTTTATTTTTATATTAACCTCCATCCTGACAATTAGGGTTTTCTTAAAGGTTGGTTGCAGTATGAAATTAGAAACCGCACCAATGAGCTTCTTGTTCCTGGTGACACTGAAATCCATGTCTCATTTCTATAGTGAATGAATCTTTCACTCATTCATCATTTGAAAACATGCATTCGTCATTTGGAAAATATGGAATATGTGAGTTATCAAAAGTCACATTCATCAGAGATCAAGGAAATATCAGGAAGCCAACTGTCTCATGCTGAAAAATAAAGTTTTCATAAATCTTAATTTTTTCCCCATGCACATATGTATTCTGTGGTCTTCCTGCAAGCCACAAGTTCAGTTCATTTGTCTGCCTTTTTTGTGCCTCAAGCCCAAGTTGGAATGTTCTAGACTGCTGGTGAATAGTTGTTAAACAGGAAAATAGTTTTGTCAGGAAGCTCAGCTCTGAGGTGTTCCATGAGGGCTTGTCTTCAAGACATGGGAAGCCTCTAGTGTTCCCAGTCAAGCTGAAGCACTCACAGTGAATTTCTTATTTGTCACCTGAGAACAGGAGCCCTCTTCCCAGTGTCCTCCAGGAGATGGACCACGGCCAGCCTAAAATGGCAGCTGCTGCTGGCTCCTGGGAATGCTATGTGTAGTCTCCTGTGTGTATGTATACCTGTGAAAGAGCCTAGCAGGAGTGGAGCTCAGTTGGTAGAGTGGTAGTCTAGTATGCGTGAAGCCCTGGTTCCTCCCTGGTACCATATAAACTGAGTATGAGAACACATGCCTGTAGTCCCAGCACTTGTGGAGTAGAGAAGAAAGGATCAAAACTCAAGGTCATCCTCAGTTACAAAGCGTGCCCAAGGGCAGCCTGAAACCCTGCCTCACAAACAGTCAAACCCCAACTGTTTAATTAATGGGTTAGACCCCGGTTGTATGGAGAAACAAAGAACTGATACATCTCCCATGTGGGGCAGAGCTGGACAGCCCAGGGTGCTGGGGTATTGTGCAGGCAGCACGCGGTTGACCGCTTCTGAACCACTTCTTTCTGGGATGACCGTCCCAGTTAGCCTTCTTAGACCGTGGTGGACTGCAGGTCTGTGACGGGAGGTGCGTTGTCCTCAGGATTACTGCTTAATTAAATGAGGAACTTCTCTGTTGTATCGTGCGGTTTTAAATACAATGGCGTCTTTCAGGTTCTTAAAGACTGTGTGTGAGTGTGTGTGTGTGTGTGCGTGTGTGTGTGTGTATGTGTGTGTATGTGTGTATGTGATGTGTGTATGTTTGTGTATATGTGATGTGTGTATGTATGTGTGTGTGATGTGTGTATGTGTGTATGTGATGTGTGTATATGTGTGTGTATGTGTATATGTGTGTATGT
This sequence comes from Montemys delectorum, assembly GCA_019843815.1. Lineage (NCBI taxonomy): Eukaryota > Metazoa > Chordata > Mammalia > Rodentia > Muridae > Montemys > Montemys delectorum. The sequence goes on from JADRCD010184656.1 coordinate 16,704, forward strand.
GATGTGTGTGTGTTTATGTGTGTGTGTATGCATGTATGTGTGTGTGTATGTGTAGTGGTGGTGGTGGCACTGGCTGCATTAGGGCCACGTTTTCAGAAACTCTGTTTTGTGCTGTGAGAGCAGCCAATGTCTCAGGTTACTTGATGGTTTCATTGTCCCCAGAGACCCTGAAAGGGCCTGGAACCCACAGGGATCTGTGGACTCGTACTTTCAGAACTGGGCGTACTTTAAGTCTGTGTGCCCATTTTGTAGTTCTGGTATATTCTGAGTCGCTGTGCTGTCCCTTATAAAGTGAAGGGACACACTTCACTGCTCCTCCAGCGTTGAGCCGATTCCTTTAAACTTACTCCATGCCACTCTTTTTTTGCTTGCTTCTTTTCTAGCAAGGAAACTTTAATAGTTCTATTGGCTCAGATGGGTACATGCTGTCCTCCCTGACCTGTGGGATGGCCCCTGTGACCTCCATCACTGAAGGACTCCAGCAGGTAAGCCCTTCCTTAGCCTGCAGCCAGGTAGACAGACAGACACGTAGACTCACAGCACAAGTTACCGTGTCCTCCTTCTGTGAGGAAACGATGAAGACTAGAGTGCAGTAGTTTTAAAGTGAAGCTTGTTTCTCTCTCTGTCAACACTAAGTAAACAAGCAGGTGGGACGAGGACGCGTACTGGGTGGAAGTGAGGAACCAGGCCACAAGTGGATGAGGGGCCGTGGCTGCTGTTGGGAGCTCATCTAGTTTTCAGTAAAGAATCCTTGCTCTAAATTGTCTAAAAAAGGGAAAACTTGGTCTAGAATGGTGTGGGGCAGCATTGTCCACAACCAATGAAACATGAGCGCAGAAACCGTTGTCTACCTCATCAAGCCCTCCAGTAGCTAAGCTGAAGGAGACTCAAAGGGAGGACCAGGCGCACCTTGCCCTTAATAGTCTCATCCAGATTGCCAGCACTGTCATAAAAAGTGTGGTTGTTCCTGTCTGTAACTCAAGCCCCGTGGGGCAGATCCCCACAGTTTGTGAGCCGGCCAACCTGTCTAGTCTGGGAGCCTAGCTGCGGTCACAAAAGATGCGTGCATGAGATCTTTCCCCTGTGGATGTCTGTACGCCATGTGTATGCAGTGCCCATGGAGGGCAGAAGAAAACACTGGATTCCCTGGAACTGGAACTGGGTATTACAGAAAGTACGCTGCCAACTAAGTGCTAGGAATCGAATTCAGGCCCTCTGGAAGAAGAGCGCATGCCCTTGACCTCTGAGCCATCATCTCTGAGGCCTAAAAGTTTACTCCTGTTGATGAGGTTCTGTCTTCCGCAGACAGTTAGGTGTGAGAGGATTCACTGACCCTTAAGGAGTCTGCCATGGAGTGCTGATATTGGTGAGCAGTGCTAATGGCAGCCGTGTCATTAAGGCTGTAATGGAAGGAGACTTTGGGGACAAAGCCAAGCATCATGACTGACAAAACCCTGGTCTGTAGGGAACTGTGTGAGGTGCATTCAGACAACTCCTAGTTCTTTTTTTCTCGGGCCCTTTTCCTAACCTGTCTCATTCTGAAATGTTCCCCTATCATGATTTGTTTGACAGTAAACCTTGTGATGGATAAGATCTTTGGGGACAGGGTCTAAGTCACTCTTGCTTGCGATTGGACCCAGCAGCCAGCACCTACACAACACAGGAGTTTTGGATGAGAGCACAGAGTCTGCACCTATCCACCTGTCTTGCCCCTTCACACAGTGATGCCAAGTCTAAAACTCAGTCTAGAACTAGGCTCACACTCCAACCTTTTTAAAAATTGATTTCTTTTACCTATTTTCCCTGGGAAGTAACTAGACATTTCCAGTTCAGCACATCTAAGATAAACCTCAGTCCTCCGGATGCCTTTATCTCATCTCTTGCCGCAGCCCTCTCCTCCAGTGTGTTCGCTATGTGATGGGTGCTCATGCCCAAGCCAGAGTTGGGCTGTGATCCCCGACTACTCCGCTTCAGCTGCTCCGGGGCTCTGGGGCTCTGGTCCCACTCATCACCTTGCTCTTCAGATCTCTCTATCTCTCTCACATTCTGCATCTCTGCTGATGATCCCAGAGTTGAGAGCAAGGTCACTGTCCCTTACCAGATCCACCTGCGGGTCAGATCCACCTGCGGTATGTTGTGCCCTAGAACATGAAAAGTGGCGTTGTGGTCCATCTGATAGAAGCGAATCTCCTTACACTGACCCTCCTCTGCCACTAGAGATATGGGTGTGAGCCACCACTCTCCCAAGAATGTGTACATTTTAATAAAATTGTTGCAAAGCCGGATATAGCAAGACAAAAAGATCCAAATTCGTGACGTTTTTTGGGACATACAGAGGCCTACCTCAGTGGGCTGATGGCAGTCACTCCCATAGAGTAGAGCATAGCCCTTTCCCAACCCCTGTGACCTAAGCCCCTATTCGGGCCACTGGAGGCTGAGAGACTTTCTTTACCGTGTTTGTGAAATACAACTCTACCTTACATAAATCTGTCAGTGGCTCCCTGGGGCTCTGGATGAAGCTTGAAATCCAGTGCACAGCACCAGCCTCAGCCTGCTGCCATTTCTTCCCGCTCCCCCGGCTCTCCTCCTGTCTGTGGCATGTCCTCCCTTGGCCTGTGGTCAGTGCCTGGACCAGCACCTGTTTAAGCTCTAGTAGTTGGTGTGCCATGCCAGTACTGTCCCTTTTCCCGAGGTCTTCCTCTCCCAGACCTTTGCTTTATTGTTTTATTTTTAAATAACAGATCTTACCTTTTTTTTTAATTAGATATTTTCTTTATTTACATGTCATATGATTTCTCCTTTCCCAGTTTCCCCTCAAAAAAAGGAAAGATCTGTTAATAAAACCCTCAACAAACAACAACAAGAACAAACCCCTGTTCCCTCCCCCTGTTCGCCACCCCACCCTGTCCTGCTTACTGGCCCTGGCATTCCCCTACACTGGGGCACAGAACCTTCACAGGGCCAAGGGCCTCTCCTCCCATTGATGACTGACTAGGCCATCCTCTACTATACACATGCTGCTGGAGCCATGAGTCCCACCATGTGTACTCCTTGGTTGGTGGTTTAGCCCCTGGGAGCTCTGAGGGTACTAGTTAGATCATATTGTTGTTCGTCCTAAGGGGCTGCAAACCCTTCAGCTCCTTCAGTCCTTTCTCTAACTCCTTCATTGGGGACTGTGTACTCAGTTCAATGGATGGCTGTGAGCCTCTACTTCTGTATTAGTCAGGTACTGTCAGAGCCTCTCGGGAGACAGCTATATCAGGCTGGAGTGCCCTTCCATCAGTCTCTGCTCCATAGTTAGTCTCATAACAGATCTTACTTAATGGAAAGTACAGAACATTCCCTATACACCTGCCAACCGTGGCCCCTGTGTCACCAAGTCCTTACATTAGTGTGCTATGTTTATTTCAAATGAGTCAGTATTGCCACACTATTCTCACAATGGTTATGCTCTGGCTACTGCTGTGCCTCTGTGAGTTGTGTATCCACCCCCTCTTCAGGCTACACGGGATCATTGCACTGTCCTGAAACTCCCGAGACGTGACGACACTTTCATTCATCCCTTCCTGAGACCCTGGCTGCTCGCCATCGTTTTACTCATTGCCCTTGACCAGCTTCTGTTTAGTTTTCTTTTTCTTTTTCTTTTTCTTTTTTTCAAAAGTCCCTTTTGCACTCACTCAGACCATTACCTAAGGTTTCCTGGGAGAGTCATCCTCTTCAGCTTCACTTTGGGCCATCTCTGAGGCAGCTACTCCTCGTAGCAAAGCCTCCACTGTTTGCCCCACTGCCTGGGAGTGTGCACCTGCCTCCTGTTCTCTGTCTCTCTCTGGTGCATCCGGTTGTTGCCTTCAGCATGGAAGAGGGAGGGCTGGTCTCCTGCATAGTCCCCATACCAACCTCCGTACATAGCTATATTATCATTATGGTTAGATCTGTACTTGAGAAATTTTTTTTTCCTCTTGGTGGCTGAAGTTACAGTATTATTTTTCATCCTTTCCGTTACTTTTTTGACCTAAGATTCTTGAGATGGTGACGTAGAACTTGTGATCCTCTTGCCTCCTTCTCAAAGTCCGTGATCTCAGGTGGATGCCACCAGGCCTATCTTATTGTGGTGCTAGGGGGAAGCCAGAACTCCATGCATCCTGAAGACAGCTGAGCCACATCCCCAGCCTGTTAATGTATTATAAATTCTTTGCTGGCCTTGCTCTTGAGATAGTTACAAATTTCAGAACACCAGATCACATGTCCATGTTTAACTTCCGTTCTTGACTGGCATTTACAAAGTTTCACTCTATCTTATTCTTCTTGGAAGAGGATACCTGGGAGACAAAGTCTTTTAGTCCTTATGTATCTGAAAATGTGTATCTTTCCATGATGCCATTTGGAGTTGCTTTAATAAGAGACTGTCACTGGGGAGGGTAAATGGCTATGGATAATTACTGCCTTGCCTCTGAGACTGGTTGCTTTCTTACTTGATTATCTTCCCACTACAAGCCGAGTAGATTCCCACCTCTAGTCGCAGCTACGTAGAAGGCTGCAGCCAGAGGATCACTGGTGACTGGGAGCCGAGACCACTCTGAGCAACATAGCAAGATTTGCCACAGTAAATAAACAGATCAGTTCAGGTAGGAGAGGAATGTATATTTCTCTCTTCACTATCCTGAGCACCCAGCAAAAGGGCTTAATACTCAGAGCAAAAATTCTAGCCAAGGCCGTCTTGATTGTAGCATAGCTATCTAGAATGTGGGATTGTACCCTGCCTAGGAGTTATAACCCTGTCTTCTAGGAATGCCTAGTTTGTTCTTTTTATGGTTGGAATTTGTTAATTCAGACAAATATTGTTGTCTGTGTGGCTGTGCTACCCAGTGTACAAAGCAAATGTATTCTGTTCTTGAGAATTATTGGTACAAAGTTTTCATTATACTTGTTCTTGGAGCAGATTAGACGTGTCCTAGAAACTGTTTAGAAGAGATTTAACTACTGTAAAATGGGCTGTCATCCTGTCCTGTTGGATGAGCTGAAAGGTCTCCCTTTATCTTGCAGGTGGTCACCATGGGTCTTTTCCGAACAATTGCTTTGTTTTACCTTGGAAGTTTTGATAATATCATTCGCCGCTGCATGGTACAGAAAGCAAAACCTGAAGTTGTAGACAAAACTGCTTAAATCTTGCCCCTTGGATGAAAGACTGAATCCGGTGATTTGAACAGTGTGCTGCTAATGGAACACAAGTTTTGGCCTCCAGACTTCTGTGTCTTGTTTTTTGAATGTGTGAGATTGGACCCCATGCTCTTCAGAAATCTGGCTGCAAGCAGAGGGACGTGAGGCCATCTCTACAACGTCACTGTTAACACTATGCAAACACGAACCAGGACACCTTTGATTTTTCTGGGTTTTGGGGGTGATTGTGTAAGAATTAATAACAGGAAAACAGGGTAAACAATAGCATTCCAGAACGATAAATTTCAGCTTTTCGGTTATTCTGCCCATAGAGATCAAGAAATGTACTTTATGGCACATAAGAATTTCTGAGGCTTTCTTTTGATTTTGGTTTTAATTTTTCATGAAAGATGGTCTGGGTTTTTATTAGTCGGGGTTTTTTGTTTTTTGTTTTTTTTTTTTTTTTTTTTTTTTGTAATTTTTTTAGTGTGACGTTATTCGAGGTGTGTTTTCTGGGTAGTCTGTGAGTCAGACTCGCAGCACGTCTTGCTGTGCCTGGGACTTGCTTCTGCTCGTGAAGCTGGAGTCTCTCTCTTTGATCCCATAAACTTGGAGGGGGATGAGAGAGCAGCACAGAGGAGGGCAAGGGATGAGTCCTCCGTGACAGCAAACCAGCAAGCGGGCCTTTCTCAGCTTCTTAGACTGATGCTTACAGCGTTTTCATCTTTACTCAAGGGCAAAGGCAGCCTCTTTATATGTTTTCCGAAGAGAAATAAAATGTCATAGAAGCTTAAAAGTTTACAGTTTCTTCAGTAGCCATGATGACCTGAAGTTCACATTCCGTTTCAGCTCAGTTTCTAGTGCTTCTTATCGCTCTTCCTAGTTTTGCTTATGCTACTGTAATATTTTTGTAAAAGAAAGGAAGGAAAAAAAATGATGGAGACCAGTACAAACGGTTTTGACTTGATTTTTTTTTTAATTAATCCATGAATTCATTAAAATAAAAAAAATTAAAAGCATGACATTCTTAACTCTCAGCACACAACAGAGCTTTAGGGAAAGCAGCTGGTTGTGCACTTTTCAGTCTTACTATTAAAAGATGGTCAGTTTTGAAGATGCTCGTTTTGGAAGTTGGGTGTTGAGCTGCTCTGTCTCCTACACGGACTCAGAGCAGTATCTTCAGCAGGTTGAGGAGCCCTCGGACGGCAGCCTGTGTGCATGCGCAAGACTGCTGTCCTGTGTGTGAGCCTGCGACAAGTGCCTCTGATGAGTCCTGCCTGTATCCCACTCATGCTGCTTGTTGTTCCTCAGGCTCCAGGACAGTTTTCCACGTCCTGATGTTTTACCCTGTTTTCCTTGTATACAAAATACTACATTCCAGGTCATTCCGCCAGGAAAATACCACTACTTTCAAAGAAAAAAAACTTTACTGTTAAAAAAACAGAGGACAAAGAGCAAAACAAACAAACCAGTAAACAACAAAAGGGTTTGAAATTTTAGAAATTATTGCCATGGCAAACATTTGCTTTTTGCTTTTATTTTTTCTTTCTTTTTTTTTTTTTTTAAAGATGAGTTTTGCTGTGTTGTCTTTTGTCTCGGGCGCCTGAGTGCTGGCAGTACAGCTTTGCTTTACCATGGCCAGTGAGCCAACCAGTTTTTGGTCTTAGACTTTTTCAAGCTCTTGATTTTATGGTGGCTTAGTTTTTATTTAATAAGATATTTAATGGATCCATTTTTATCAAAGTCTGAAAACATTTTAAATACTGTTGTAGATGATATTCTTTATTCTATGCGTTACTGTTTACAGGAGCAGGTGAACCATGCCAAAATGGTTCGAGCACCCCTTCAGTCCAGTCTAGCCAAAATTTGCAACTTCTGTCATATTGGGCAGCTGCTGAGGTGGGACAGTAGGGACCGGTCCCCAGTTCAGAGGAAACAACTAGACAGTTTCCAATTTTATTTTCTTTTAGATGTTCCCAGACAGTTGACACTTCCTACTCTTACCTGTTAAAATCTAACCCCAGATGGCATCTGACACAGTACTGTTAACTTTTTTCGTTATACTATTTCTCATACGTTCCTGGGCCAGAAGATGGCTGTGTAGAAAGCCTTGTTTCATGGTGGGCGATGCTGACCCCAACCCACTTTAAACTCAGGTTTGCAGAGACCATGATCCCATGCCGTGAGCCTTTTTGCCCAAGGTGTAAGAGGCCTCAGTACCCTGATTCACAAAAGTTTGGAGTGAGCTTTACTTTTCTTCTGAAGCTGATCCCGTAATCCAGACGAACTTGGTGTGAGGATACTGTTCTTATTCATGTCCCATCAGCACAATGTGCCTGTTTGTTTAAGTCTACCAGACTCCCAGCAAGCACCTTGCCTATCAGAAAGTCGGCAGAGGAACTCTGGATGCTCGTGCTTGGAATGCAACATTGAAGCAGTGCTCCTGAAAGTCATGATTTCATCCCAGATGAGGTGGAAAACTACAGCTTTCTGCTTAGGAAAAGAGTGTGGGGCTGGGGCAGGTGGCATGGGCAGACAGTCTCATTGTTAGGGAAGTTATCAGCCTTGAGTTGAACACTTTGCTGAGGCTGAGTTGGCAACTGACGGGCGCTGAGGCTAAGGCTCACAGTTTCTTTGTACCGTTTCTTCCGTGTGACCAAGGGCTTCTGGGGTTTCAGTTCTGAATGCTTGCTCTGATAGTCAGGTTGTATTATTTTATTTTTATATATCCCTGTATTCATTTGAAAATTAATATTCTGCTATATAAATTTAAAGACTCTTCATAACTGAGAAAGGATAGGAGGCTACCATTTATTTATTAAAAAGAGAGAAAGATAATGGTCACGGACTGGGGAAGTGTTTCATTGGAGAATGCTCGCCTAGCATGCTTGGGACCCTGGATTTGATTCCTTACCCCAGTCCAAAAACATTCTTTATTAAAATTGTTCTCTCCTGTAGTTTTAAGCTTTAGTAATTTATACAGTTGACATTTACAATGTTGTTGTGGTCTCTTTCTGTATAATTTAGAGGTATGTACTTAAATCTGGATCTGTTAAATCACACATTGATTCCTGAAAGCAGAACCTTTAAGGTGGCTTTCTGTTAGAGGATGAGGACATTTCTGTACCATTTGCTCCACTCAAAGAATCCTACGCATTTGTCCTTGTAGAAGGCCGTACAATGAATTATGTTGTGGTGTTTAAGTGTGTTATATTGTATTCTAATTGAAATGTGTCTTCCTGAAGACCACAGTTAATACTCATACTTTTACTAGAAGTTGCTTTGTGTCTTTCTTATCACCCTTAGTCCTTAGGACCCCAGCTCGAGAGGCCCCTGCTGACGGTCACCCTCCAGGTCTGGACTGGGTCTTGATGTTCTCATCTTTCTGGATTTATGGAGACTTATGGGTTTGATTTTCAAAAATGAGAGCTGCCATTATATTTTATACTTGTTTGTGGTGCGAACTCTTAAGGCTTTTTGGCATTGGCAGAGAGCACACAGCTATTTTGATACGGACTAGGACAGGGTTTCTGCTTTAGAAGCTTTGGTGGTACTGTATCCTGGCAGTACTGTAATGTGATTTTCATCTCTTGTATTCCTGAATTACACATACAAACTGGGGACAAGGTTTACTAATCTGAAAATTTATTTTTCTAGGAATTTGTCATTTTAAAGATACTTAATCAAGCTATAAAAGCCTTTCGTAGTATTGTCTCTATTTGGCTTCCTAGGTATTTTATAAGGCCTGATTTTTATTATTTTTAGGAAGTAATATTTTTACAATATATACTTAGGAATCTGAACATTTATTTCAGGTATGCTCTGTCTGTATGAGTAAAAAACGCCTAAGAAATACAGAATTTAATAAAGTTTTTTGAACAGTTACATTTCATATGCAAATAGATTTCCTGACCCTTGTTCCTGCTTATTCTGTGAGCTGTGTCTAAGTTTTGACAGCAAGATGTAGGTGAAAGAACACCTTGGTTTCTTGTAAACAGAAATGTTTGCTCATTCTGAGAAGACATTTCTTAAACACGTTTCTCACCACAGGTTTTCCTTTGCTGCTCGTCCGCACTCTTAAGGGGGGATGCTCAGATACCTCGCTAGTACACATACCGGTAGCTACCCGTAAGATTTTTCATGGAGCACATTTCTTAGGTTGACAATGTCTCATTTCCTGTTTGCTGAGAGATTTTTTATTAATAGGTCTCTTAAATTTTATTGTATGCTTTCTGCATCTATATGTTGATTATATGATTTTTTTTTATTTATGCCTTTAAATTGCTTTTATTCGTTGTACTCAATGGTGAGTTTTATAAAGACATTTCATTAAGTAGATCATTTTGGAAGCATCTTGAATTGCAAGCCGAACTTTTCTTTAAATTTGAAAATCTTATATTCAAATGGCATGTGATATCACTTCTCTAATCTATATGTTTAGATGTTTAAAAGAAAAATTATTTCTTTCCACTTTACTAATGAGCTTATGTTGCCCCCATTTTTCCTCATTTTACATATATTCGTTGAATTTCGGTGATGAACCTTCTAGACAGGCTCCAGGGTTAAAGACCTGTGTACCCCTCTCCCTCCTGATGACTACCGGCCTTCCGCCTTCCTTTCTGCCCTTCACCCCCTTTGTTGTCTTTGCTATGTCTTCCCTCCCCTCACAACCCCTGCGACTCATCTACCCATGACTCTGGCTGGGTGAGTTTTGTGACACAAAGATGTGAATGCCAAGTGCTTTTGTAGGCGAGGAGCGTATCCAAGACGCGTTTCCCTCAAGCGGTCTGTATTCAGAAACAGATTGACCGGAGGTGTGATTAAGCTGTGTTAACGAATACGGAACAGATAGATAAGTTCAAGGCACTGTTGAGCACTTTTCGTGAAAAGTGTATACTCAGCGAAAGTATACATGCACAGGATGGGCAGCCGTCATTACGGCGCTGCTTATAAATGAGGGAACAGGCGAGGGGACACGGAGGTTCACTAACTAGCTGAAGGTCACAGCTATCAGTTCCGTGGACTCCACCTGGGGCGTCTGTTTTGTTTTGTTTTTGTTTCATTTGTTCTTGTTTGTTTGTTTGTTTAAAGATTTATTTATTTATTTTATGTGTATGAGTACACTAGCGGTACAGACAGCCGTGAGTCATCATGTGCTGCTGGGAATTGAACTCAGGGCGACCCACTCGCTAGCTCTGCCCGCTCGCTCTGGCGTAATACACTGTAGCCGTCTTCAGACGCACCAGAAGAGGGCGTCATTACCAGTGGTTGTGAGCCACCATGTGGTTGCTGGGATGCGAACTCAGGATCCCAGTGAAGAGCAGTTAATGTTCTCACCCGCTGAGCCGTCTCGCCAGCCCTGTTGGTTTGTTTTTTAATCTCTTGCCTCCAAAACAAACCGCATCTAAGCTGTCTGGGTGGAGTACAGAGCTTCCCAGAGAAGTCAGGGCTGGTTTCACACAAGTGTTTGAGCTGAAGCTTAAGGAACTGATCAGAATTTCCAAGGTAGAAAGTTAGGTGTGTTTCAGAGAGAGGGACAAGGTAGAAAGTTAGGTGTGTTTCAGAGAGAGGGACAGATGTGGGGGGCAAAAGATGCTAAGAAGGCATTTCAGACACAGCTCAGAGGTGAGTTCTTGTCCAACATGTGACAAATTTGATCCCCTCTACTGCCAAAGGGATAATAACAGAAGAAGAAGAAGAAAAAAAAAAAAAAAACACAAGAAAGCCATCAAAAGTTTACACAGCTCTGGGAAGGGCAAGTGGGAAGAAAGGGAGGCAGGCTCGGGCAGCTCGAGGAATGAGACACCAGCTTTTGAACTCCATTGAGCAGAAAAGAAATAGCAAGATTTGAGTTTGAGAAGGGTGTGGCATCCCTTGGAATTCACTTTCAGTGTTGCCTAGGCTGTAGGGGTATTGCGGCAAACCTTCTTCGTTTGTTCGAGTGGCACCCCACTAAAGACATACTGCTGGTAGCAATGTCTCCTTAAAAGATGCTGAGGTGCCTGGGCTTTGGAATCGGGTTGGTATCTAGTGTCCTCATTGGCCTAAACCAATGAATGACCTGACCACAGAAGAACAGGAGATAAGGGAGCTACATAGGAAGGACATCTTGATAGAGGCCAAGGTGGGGAGGAATGACAGCAGAAATCGGGGGTGGGGGAAAACATCAGCGACTACCATCAGTCTGCCACCAGCTAACTAAGAAGAGACAAGAAAAGAGTTCAGCCTTGAGGAACACCCCTGGCTAGTTATGAACGTCCCCCACCCCCTTCCACGGCACAGGAGTGCTCAGCCCTGTTCTGAGTCATACAGCTTGTGATGTCTGGACACAAGCG
>JADRCD010184657.1:0-18973 GCA_019843815.1 Montemys delectorum
TCTTCTTCTTCTTCTTCTTCTTCTTCTTCTTCTTCTTCTTCTTCTTCTTCTTCTTCTTCTTCTTCTTCTTCTTCTTCTCCTTCTTCAGATAGGCTCTTCTTATATAGCCCTGGCTGTCCTAGAACTCACTATGTAGACTAGTAGGTTGGTCTGGAACTTACAGGCATCAGCCTGCCTTTGCCTCCAGGGTTAAAGGCATGCACTGCCATGCTTAGCTAGGTGCAAAATTTTTTTAACTTATAGTCTTCTTTTCAACTTTATTCTCTTCGTTCTAGTTCTTTCGTCTCTGCCTATCTATTTTTGGGACAAGCTTGTCTATATCTTTAAAAGTTCTTGCTGAGACTTGATAGAGCTGCATTAACACTCTATTGCAGGGCTGGAAAGATGGCTCAGTAAGGGCTGGTAAGAGCATTTGCTATGCAAACATGAGGACCTGAGTTCAAATCCCCAGCACCCATGCCTAAGCTGGCCATGGTCACAAACTCTTTAGCCCTGACTGGGTTGAGACAGGGGCTCCAGGTTCAGTGAGAGACTTTGTCTCAAGGGCATATGGTAGACAGTGATGTAGCAGGGTCAATCACTAACCAAGTCCTCTGCCCTCTATACACATGAGGGTAGTCACAAGCTACCTACCTCTCCAACATATAGCCTCCTAAACCCACAAACAAAGAAGACAAAACACAATCTGTCAGCCATTTGGAAGAGAGCTGGTATTTTACCAAATGTATCATTGTATCCATGAACATTCCTTTTAACTCAGAATAGATACATTTTAACCATCACTTTGTAAATTTTCAGCTGGGCACTTGTTTTAACAGATTCCCATCTATTTTTATCTTTATCTTCACAGCTGAGGTGCAGCTACAGTTTAAGTGGTAACTTCCGTGCATTGCTTGCCAGTCAGTAACAGTGCTGTAGGTGTTGGCTCATGGATCTTGTACTTTGCAACCTTAATGAAATTGCATGCTTGTCCCAGGGGTTGTGTTGTAGATTCCATGGGTTTTCCTCCGTAGACCATTATGTCATCTGCAAGCAGCTGTGTTTCTTTTTCTTTTCTTTTCTTTTTTTAATTCATCCTCTCTGGTCTGCATGTTCCCTTACCCTGTGGCCCACCACTGCTTAGTTGGGTCAGAACTACCAGGATGAGGAGCTGAGGAGCTGTTCTTAGGAGACATCCATTGTCTAAGTAAGCTGTGCATTTTTAGAAGACTTTTGTTATATGGGTGAGAAATTTCTCTCTCCTCCTCTTTTTTTTTTTTTTAAATCATAAGTGATATGGATTTTGACAAGTGGGTTTTATTTTTTCTTATTTTTTTGTTTACAAGCTAAAGTGTAACTGTATTTTTAAATCTTCCTTAGTCTGTTAGTCTACTGAATTACAACTATCAATTTTCAATTCCATGCCTGGGATAAGCTCCATTTGTTTAACCACTTTGAAACTTATCGTTGAGGATGATAGATGGGGACGGGCGACTCAGTGGTTATAGGACATGCTGTGTAAGCATGAGGCTCTGAGTTTGGGTCCCCAGTACCCATGGAGAAAGCATGCCTGTAACACTAATGCTGAAGGTATAGAGACAGGTAGGTCTTGGGGGCTCAGTGGCTAGCCTGCTCTAGGACTCTAGAGCTCTCCATCCACGGTTCAAAATTAATAAAGCTAGGAGTGGTGGTGCATGCCTTTAATCCTAGCATTTGGGAGGCAGAAGCAGTTGGATCTAGTGAGTTCAAGGACAGCCTGGTCTATAACCTGGGTTCCAGGCCACCTAGGGGTACACAGTGGGACTCTATCATCATCATCATCATCATCATCATCATCATCATCACCACCACCACCACCACCACCACCACCACCACCATCATCACCATCTGGGAGACATGTGTTCACATATTATTGAGCTAATTTTCTAATATCGTGTAAGAATTTTTGTGTCTTTATTCATGAGGGGCACTGAGTTGTACTTTTCTTTGGTCATTTTGTTTATTAAAGAGATCACATACATACCTTTATTTATTTATGCATGTGTGTGTTAAGTAAAAGAACAACTTGTGAGAGAAGGTTCTCTCCTTCGACCCTGTGGGTTCCTAGGATCAAGCCCGGGTCATGAGTCTTTGCTGCAAGTGTCCTTACCTACTAAGCCATCTTGCCGGCCCTGAATAGTAATTTTTTGATATCTACAATGCATTGGTTCCAGGACCTTCATAAATACTGTATCCAGCAACTCATAACCATCTGTATGTAACTCCAGCTCTAGGGAACTTAACACCTCCGGGTACTGTGTTTAGTACACGTCTCACAAATGCATATACATAATTACAATAAAAAAAACAAACCTTTTCTTTTTCTTCCACTCCACCCCCTTTCTTTTACCTTTACTTTCCCCCCCCCCTTTTTTTAATTTTTTTTTTGACAGGGCCTCACTATGCAGCTCTAGCTGGCCTAGAACCCACTCTCCAGATCAGCCTGGCCTCAAACTTACAGAGATCTTTCTGCTTTTGCCTTCCAGCTGCTGGGATTAAAGATGTATGTACAACTATGCCCAGCTTGCATGAGTGAGAAAAGCATGCATTGTACAAACATGGGAGAGGTGAATGCTGGGAAACCATCTTACCAAGAGTCAAACACCTGGTTATAGTGAGAATTTTGCTTTCTTTAGAAACCCAGTTATGTTATGTGAATATCTTTTTGTTTTAACCCCAGGTGTGGGATAAGAGGCTGCTCACAGCAGGTGATTGTGATTTGTCTCAAGCACTAACAGCAGAGTGATTTTGCCAACTGCAGAAAGTTTGATTCTGAGGACTCTGTGAGAGGGTGTAAATAGGGGAACCCCAAGAAGGCCTATGGTGGCTGCTGCTGGGGATTCCTGTTGTTGTTGCTGCTGCTGCTGCTGCTGCTGGTGGTGGTGGTTCCTTCTGCTGCTGCTGGTTCTGGCTATTGCATTTGCTGGATTTCTGGGTATTTTGATGATGAAGATTGGACTGCCCCTAGGAATCTGATGTCCCTAATCAGCAGTGTGTAGCCTAAAGAGGTCTATGCCCCTCCTTTCCTTCTAACCTTCTTTCTCTCATACCTAGTGTTTGGGGTTTTAAGAGATTAGCATGGAATAAGGGTTGGAAGGGTGGTAGACAAATAGAACCCAATAAAATAGCTATAATATATGCCAATACCTTGTGGCTCAAAGCTTCTCCCTCAAGGCCCAAGGCTTTGCCCTTAGATCACTAGCCTACTCAGTGCTCAGCACTGCTTTCCTTTGTTTAGATGGTCTATTTCTACCTCTACATGTCTGTGATGTTGTTCTTTGCTCTTGAATACATGAACCTAGGTGTCCAGCATCCCTGGGGTATCTTCATGGGTGTTGAGGACTCTGACCCCTGATTATTACATTGGAATGCTCCTATGAGCAGTGCTGAGTTGGTGGCATGAGAATTGCTAGGGCAGAGCCAGGTCTTGGCAGCACAATCAATAAGCCAATAAACCAATTAAAGAAACAAGTCACAGTGAAAAAACAGAGAAAGGAGATTTATTTAACATGGCCATGTTGGGAAGAGGAACAAAGAGGCCCAGTGACCCCCACTTCTGCCAAGTCTATTGGGGTCCTGACATGAGGTTTAGGTTTAAGAGAACAAGAGGCATGCATAACCTAAACAGACCTTGTGAAAGTATGGCCCTGCCCAGCTTTGTGGTCTTGGCTCAGTCTCGCCTTTGAGGTGGGCTGACAAACTGTCAGACTGTGTTCAGTTTCTTTTCAGGGGACAAGCTACCCCTCTGGCTAGCCCCTGGGGGGTAGAAGTTTAGGGTAGGGGGTGGGGTGAGAAGTTCTGGGAGGAGCCACAGGTATTGAGGGGTGCTGGGAGAAGTGGCCAGCATCCATTTTAATAAGTTAATAGTCACTTCAGTTAGCCATTTGTCGCGGGTTTATGAGACCTAATGGAAGGGATACATTTTAAATGCTGTAGAGGGTGACTATGATTAATAATTTACTGTAAATTTTTTTAAAAAAAAAAAGCCAGGAGAGGTTTTTAATATTTTTCAGTACAAAAAATGACAACGGGAGCTGGTGATTTAATTCAATTGGCAGACAGCTCAGTGAGTAGAGTGCTCAGTGGGCAGAGTTCTCAACTGGCAGAGTGCTCAGGGGCAGAGTGTTCAGTGGGTAGAGTGCTCAGTGGGCAGAGTACCTACATAGCATGTACTGCACCATGCCCTGGGGTTCAACCCCAGCACCACATCAAACAGGTATAACGATACATAACTGTAATCTGAACTGGGGAGGTAAGTCAGGAGTTCAAGGCCATCCTTAACTACTCAGTGATTTCTAAGACAGCCTGGGCTCTATGTATCCTATCTTAAAGAAGATAAAAGTTTAAGGTGATGGATGGGCTAATTTTGTTGATCTGGCTCTTATGTGGGTTCTGGGGGTCTGAACTCAGATATCTGAGTTATCCAGTCTTTACCTATGGATTCACCTCTCTAGTTTGTTGCAAAATATTCTTTAATGGACCATTATGTATTTCCTACCTTTTTAATGGCAGTTAGAACTGGGTCATCAGTTTGTCTTGGTTTTCTAGGATTCTTCTGGATTTGGCATTACACAACTCCCATGTCCCTGGAAGCCCCTTTATCCAAGGCATATCCCACAATTGGTCCCTGGCATGACTGACTTGTAGAATTTCTTTCCTTCAACTCTAGGATCAAATTCACTTTGTGAATGTGCCAGGTAACCTGGAGAATGTAGTGTTTGAAGTTGACAGGTTCATGGCTCAACTCATGCTGTGTCAGCAGCCCTGTGCTGGTCACACTGGAGCCTCAGGGAGATTTTCCCAAATCTTCATCATGTTTTGTAAACTTGATATAATCTAGAAATCACTTGGGAAAAGTCTTAATAGGGGCTGTGTAGATTGGGTTGGCCTGTGGGCATGACTATGGAGGATTATCTTGATTATGGTAGGAAGACCTGCCCGTTATGGGCGCCACCATTCCCTAGCAGACTTATAAGTGCAGAGAGGGGCTCAGCACATGTAAGCATTTATTTTTGTTTTGCTGTTGATGTGATGTGACTAGCTACTTTGTGTTTCTGCCTTGACTTCCCCGCAATCATTGACTGTACCCTGGATTGTAAGATGAACAAAATCCTTCTCCCTCAATATTGATTCAATCAGGGTATTTGCCACAGCAACAGAGATGAAATTAGGACATTTATTAATGCAGCCACTCCTCCTAACCCTACCCCAGTGACCCCTCACTAAGGTGGAAGTGGCAACTGTCTGTCTTTCCAAATCTGAACAGATCCCTTACTTTTCATAAGCAAGGCAGGAGAGATAAGAGGAAGTGTGGACATGCAAGGAAAGGATCCCCTCCCTTACCTGCTTCAAGGCTCTCATCAGCTGAGAATCGGAAATCCCTCATCTACTTTAAGCATCTCTCCAGCTGAGAATTGAGAATCAACCGAGAGTTGAGAATTACAATGCAACCAAATACCTGTGTAAGGCCTTTCTCCTTTCCCAAGTATGAACCTGCAGTGGTTTAGAACGCTCAGTATAAACCCTTGTGGAACCTTCGTGGCTCCTGGTGTTACCTCGTTAGGTTGTCATCCCCTCCAAACTTCCTCTGGAGCCACCCAACAGTATCAGTTAATAAAAAGGGCCAAGTGTGGTGGTGCACAGCTTTGATTCCAGCACTCAGGAGGCAGAGGCAAGAGGATCTCTTTGAGTTCTAGGCCAGCCACAGTCACAGACCACAGCCACAGCCACAGCCCACAGCCACAGCCACAGCCACAGCCACAGCCTCAGCCACAGCCACCCAGCAAGACCCTGTCTCAAACAAACATCAAAGGAAGAGAACTGAGCTAGAGGAGGGAGGGTCCAGTGGAAATCCGTTAAGCAGTGACATTCTTATGACTTCCAAACATTCCTAGTCACAGCCATCATCACTAAGATTCTTAGTCACTCATCATTGAGATTCTTGACCATAGCTGCCCTTTAAAGGAGCCCACGCTCCTCTCTCAGGTGAGCCTCACTCTCTCCCTGGGCAACTTTGTTTCTATTTTTAAATAAACTTTAACCCTGAGTTCACTGGCATACCCTGACTTTCTTTTCTGCCTCAAAGTCAGGGATTCCGATTTTCTTTAAAGATTAAGGGGGAGCTGTGGGCGCCGCACTGACCTCCTGGAACTGTCTCCTGGCGCCATTGCCACAGCAACTTGGTTATAACTCTGTGAGCCCATTTCTTTTTTAAAAATAAAATTTAAAATATTTATTTATCTATTGTGCTCACAAATTTGTGTGGTCTCAAATAAGCCAAAGAGGATGTGTGTAAACCAGAGGGAGGGGTGTTCTCGCCTTCTACCACGTGGGTCCTGGGGATGGAACTCGAGTCCTTAGGCTTGGAGGCAAGCACCCTTTACCCACTGAGCCATTTTGGTGGCTATCTTTTTTATCTCTAAACAGTTTCTTTTCTTTTTTTATTTGTTTAATTTTTTAACTTAGATTTTCTTCTCTGTGTATATGTATGGTGTGCATGCAAGTATGTTCACATATGTCATAGCACAAGAGGGTGTGTCTGTGTGTGTGTGTGTGTGTGTGTGTGTGTGTGTGTAGGTCTGAAGTTGATGCCAGAATTCTTGATGGCTCTCCCCATTATGTATCTGATAGTCTAGGCAGCCAGCTTGCCCAGAGATCCCACATCTCTGCCTCTCCAGTGCTGGGATCACACACAGCTTCTGTGCCTGAGTGGCTTTATGGGTCCTGGGAATCTGCCCTCTAGTTCATACATTTGTGCAGTGTATCCTTTGCTCACTGAACCATCTCCTCATCCTCATCGGAACCCAGAAGCATCTGCTGCTCAGGTCCCCCCAGACCTCCATCTATGGCCGTGTCTTTAATCTACCCCAGTGGCTGATTCTGTGTACAGGCGGGAAGCTAACAGCGTCCTACCTAACCGGGGCTGACGGTGGCACACCACATAGGATAGATACATATTAACCAAATGGGCCTCCCTCCCTGACCCTCAGTCACATCCTGAAGGTCATACATCTCCATACCCAGCAGACCATTGAGGGGCCTCCCCTGCTCCTCCTGTCAACTGGCAATCAGAGACAGCCTGACCTTAAGCACAGCAGGGAGGAGTCACTAACTGTGTGGCCTGGATCCTCCCCCTCCTTCTGAAACCTACATACAAGAAGGGACCCTCCCTCTGCCACATAGGCCCAAGCTCTTCTCAGAGTCCCACTGAGTTGTCTTCTGTGACATTTAAAACATAATAAGTCAGCACTCGGGAGGGAGGCGGAGGACAGGTGCATCTCTGTGAGTTGGAAGCCAGCCTGGCCTACAAAGTGAGTCCAGGACAGCCAGAGCTGGTTACAGCGAGAAACCCTTTCACCAAAAAAAACAAAACAAAACAAAACAAAAACAAAAACAAAACAAAACAAAACAAAAAAAAACAAAAAAATCCCCCAAGATTAAACATAACAAAACCAAACCAAACCCCAAACCAAACCAAACCAAACCAAAAAAACCCAAAACCTCACCTAAAAGGGCAATCTGCTTCAGTGTCTCCGCTGAACCTCAAACCTGAACCTTTCACAACCCAGTTCCTTAATTTGATCAAATTAAGAAATGAAAGACCCCCAAATCAGATTGAGGAGAATTTTTTTTTGCATGGCTGCATAAATAAATCTCTCCAGGGAGGGAGAGAGGGAGATGGCCATTGCAAGAGTCCACCTGGCACATAAACATCGCAGGAGGCCATTGTTTGGACACAGCTGCTGCACTGGCCTCAACAGAGCCATCTCTGAATACAGCCAAGTCCCTCACCCTAAAGTTCCATGTCATCCGAGTTACTGTCTGACATTCAGGGGATGTCAGCCTTAGAGCCCGAACAGCAGTATTTCCCACGCAGGTCAGGTTCAACCTGTACAACAGCGAAGCCCTTTCTGTTGTGGTCCTCACAGGAAACATAACCTGCGGTTAAGCAGTCAGTTGCTCCACTGTTCTGCCTGGCCACCTGCCTGCCTCAGGAAACGGCTTTGAGCTGACCACCTGTTCTCTCTTTCTGCTCTATTCAGCGTTCTGCCCTGTGCCGGCCAGCTGCCCTTCTCCACAGGCTGTCTGACTACTCTCTCTCACGAGCGACATTACAGCAGCATTACGTATGGTAGAGCCACCTCTTCCCAGCATGAGAACAGGCAAGTTGAAACTCTTGACGAACACCATACCCTTGGCATATGCCCTTTGCTGCAACAAAACTGGTCCCCAGATAGGAAATCTGAGCCACACAGTAAGACCACTGCTAAATTAAGCTGGAACATCTCCATTCCTTTGGATATGACTGGCTTGAAAATGGTTTTGTAGGACCTAACGTCTATCCCACCCCAGAGTGTGTAGTTAACAGCATAGTACTTGCCTTTGCCCATACCTCCCCAGTTCCTGGGAGGTACTCTTTGTGTTTGTGAAAGGACACAGTCCTGGCCCAGTCTGTGGTCTAGAAGGCCTCTTCCACACCACGGCCATAGTGGATCTCAATGTCAATATACAGCACCCTCTGGTGATGCTCTGTGGCCAAGATGATATCATTGACTTCTTTGCCTGGTGCAGGACCCCAGCCCAGTTCACAGAAATGTCTGTCTGCTGGTTATTAAGTTTCACAGCACTTGCCAGAGAGCCACCAGTAGACAACTGACTAAAGTCAAACAATCCATCAAATCCCGGACAGTCCTCACCAATGTTCAATCTCTGCATCTACTTGCATGTAGTCAGACATGTTATCTGGGAGAATAGAACACAAGAATTTAACGTAGTCATCAGGGCAGTACTTGGTCATTTCCTCAGCACTGGCTTTATGAGGGTGATAGATTTTTCTGGTAGAGACCATAGTTGTGCAGCAAGTTGTGTCGTGCAGATTCCGTAAGGTGTCACTAGACGGCCTTGTCCATTATAAGAGTTTCCAACATCCCTGTCACAGTAGTAACAGACTTTTTCCTCTTGGTGCCTCCAGTCTCTGTCATCTTGCTCATGACCTGGCCCTCCAGTCAGTTTGCCCTTTCTTTCTCAATACATTTCCTCTTAATACATTTCTAAATAAAGTTTCATCATTATTCATCTCCCCCCCCCCCCCCACCTCCCCATCCAATTCCCGGCTCTGGAAAACAAAACTTGGAAATCTTAGCGGGTGTCCCAGAACTCTGACTCACTTTTGTAACAACTAACAGTGTGCTGTACTGTGGGTGGTTAGGGTACCAACTGGGGCCAGCTCAAGGATGGTGAGAGCCAAGACAAGTGCAAGGTTGGGGAGCCCCCATCTATCTGCATCCATAGGACATCCTGGTCCTTGATACGCCTTGGAGAATTGTGGCCGGAGGTCTCAACCCGGCGATTCTAGAGAGGTTCTATGTGTGTGTATGTGTGTGTGTGTGTGTGTGTGTGTGTGTGTGTGTGTGTGTGAAGTCTGGCTGATGCTCAGATTCCATGGGGTTCAGATGGAGCAGGAGAGAGGACACAGAGTAAGGGGAGGTATAAAGAGGTCAATTTTTTCTTTTGAGACAGGGTCTCATGTAGCCCAGGCTAGCCTCAAACTTGCTAAGTAGCCACAGATAAGCCTGAGCCCTTAATTCTCCTGCCTTTATCTTCCGAGTTCTGGAATTACAGCTGTGTGCCGCCATTCCTGGTTTATGCGGTGCTCGCATCCAGATTTCAATTTGGAGAGAAAGATATCATCACCTTCTTCTGCCCCCAAGATGGACCAGTGCCTGCCTCCCAGCTGCCTGCCCTAGCAGTTCTGCATCTTGCTGTTTTGCAGAATATACAATTTCTTTGCATAACAGAGAGCATAATCTCATTTTCTCACTGGCTACACAGCTTAGCTTTCAATCAATTATCCCCAAATACATTTAAAAAAAAAAAAGGTTTCCATTCCTCCTCTCCGCCTGCTTGGTGCTTGGTTGTCCCTGTCAAAGAATTTGCAAATCAATTGCACTAACAATACTTTCCACAAATTACCTTCAAATGCCTGTGATGTCACCACGGTTAATGGTTAATGTGTTCCTGATAAATAATGCATCAGGAAGTGGCTGGGCCCCCTCTCTGATGTTCAGTGTGAGACAGCCTGTTCTCATGATGAGCAGCTTGGCTCAGCTGAACCCCACGGCTCAGCCAGGTGAACAGCTGAAGACAAGACCATCCACCTTTCTGCCCCTGACATGACCTGACATCTTTGAGCTCTGATATACAAGGGTAGTTACAGGTGCCCTATGGCCATAGGGAGGGTCTAGTTGACTTTGCTATGGGAGGTGGGGATGGTACTGTGGCCCGTAGAGAGGGAGAGTCCTTGGGAGTGGTTGAGGATCACAGGGCTTCCTCAAGCTTGACAAACCCCTAGCTCAAGGTTGCCAAGGATCTGCATTCCAAACACATATCTTGTTCCCCATTACACATAGGCAGGGCACTACTGGAACAGTGTCTTACACTAAATAGGACTTGGCATGGAGTACCTGGACATGTCCTATGGTGCATGGTCTTGGGAAGAGATGTGTGTCCCAGGGACTCAGGCTTCATTTGACTTGTCTAGGCTGAGATGTAGGTAACCAGAAGGTGTATGATTCCATACCCAGGCTTGTGTAGTGCCTTTATCCTTTACCTCATAGATGTATGTGTTTACATTTGTTACTAGCCACCATGGACTACTTCATGAGTAAGACCGGCCACAGGGACCTCGGGCATCTGTCCTCTGAGGCTGTACTTTGTTCTGTCCACAAGTCATCACAGACTTGGCTGGGGGAGAGTATGAGTGGGCGTGACTGGCACAGTGCTGGGCCCTGCTTTGTCTTTTCTGACACACACACACTGGTTGTATAGACGGCTTAGAGACTGTGGCAATAGTTGGATCCTTTAGAGCTCTACCCCTAGCTTGATTGTGGAAGGTGCAGTTAGACTACGTTAATTTATTTACACAGACATACTCGCTTTCCTCACACAAGTATTTGCTCATACTAGTGTCTTAGTAACAAGTATATTTTGAAATACGAGGTCAGATCTCAGGGCTCCTTTCTAGGAAGCTAAAATAAGTGGCAGTGTGGCAGCACCGGGCCCCAGCAAAGGTCTGTAGGTGGCCTCAGCTCTCTGCCCCCAACATGAATGGATCTCACTTCTGACAAACAAGACAGGTATTCTAAAACCAGGATGTCTGACCACTCCTATTTGGCTCCAAAACAAGCCATCTCTTTTTCTCTTTTAGGTGACAGTTGTGTTTTGTATTGTCAAAATTAGACCATACACCTCAAAAGATGGCTCAAAGTGTCAACAAAAGTCCCTGGAAAGAAACCGTGCCTTATATGAAAACTTCTGTAAGGCCTGCTAAGCAATGAGAGTTTCAGTATATGGAGAGATTGGGTCATTGCAGTACCAGGGCCTAGTTACAGTCTAATTGGGGCTATCTTTTAGTATTTTGTCTCTTATTTTTCTTGAGATTACATTTGTGAGACACAGAGTACCCGTGGACCGCAGGCAATGACTTCCAGGAGCTTACTCTCTCCTACCATGTAAGTCCTAGGAATTGGATTCAAGTCATTGGTGTTGTTGAGGCAGGAAGGAAGATCAAGGGCATTCATCAGGAACCCCTCCCACTTTCTCCTGTCTCCTACATTCATAGGGCAAAGGCCACTCTCAGTGGGATCCCTTTGCCATCTTTTGGCGGCCTCTCACCTCTGCCTGGACATGGGAGAGGGAGGTGCGGCTTGCGAGTGTGGCTGACTGGTGGTCAGCCACAGAACAGGAGAGGTGCTGGTATAGTGAGTGGATGAAGCACCATAAACTCATGAATGGAGGAAGGTAAGTCCAACTCCCCTGACCAGAGAATGCAAACATGCATACCTTAGATTTAGACAGATCCAGGCATGAGACCTTGTACAAATTATGTCCCTGTCAGATCCACAGATGCTCGAGATGATGATGGTGTTTGCCTCTGGAGTATGTGATGGAAGATGCCCAGCACAGAGCAAGTCTTCAGCAAGCACAGCCCTGCGAGGGGCACTGGCCACTTGCCTGCTCTGAACCCTTACTCTTCCCGGTTTCCATCACGCCTCCTAATGTTTCTCAATGTGGTTCCCAGCTGTGGTACCCCGCTTAAAGCATCCCCTTCCAGGGAAGCAGGTCCTGATGTCGCTTCCCAGCAGGGCCCGTTATTACATCTTCTCCCTAGGTTTCTGTGTATTGACATTTGATTACATCCGGCTTCACACTCAGAGTCCTCCATATATTAAGCTCTAATTATTTTGTGTGTCCTTAAATAGAGACGGCAAAATGTCACTTACTGCGTTAATTGGGGTTTGTTTTATCCCAGGCAAATGTGTTGTGCAGGTAGGCTGAATTCCATTTGTTTGCTAACTCACCATCTGCTTGTTAAGCATTTTCTAGAGACTCCTAGGAGCTAGTTACCCAGGCTCTGAAAGACAATAACCTCTGCCCATAAACCTTCCAGATTGAGGGCCATCACATCGGTTAGCTCTCAGTCACTGTGAGAAATACCTGAGATAGTAAACTTGTAAGGAAGAAAGGTTTGTGCTCGGCGCTTGCACAAAAGCCACCATACTTACCTTAGGGAATAGACTTCTGCCCTAGATTTTGGAGTCTCAGCCTATGGTTGTTTGGTCTTGTTGTTTTCAGCCTATGGCAAGTTGGGGACACATGGTGAATCAAAGCAATTGGCCTCAGGTGGAAAGCAGAAGAGATAAAAGGAAAGGCTGGAGTCTCAATCACCAGGAGGATGACCTAACTTGCTTGCAGGGCACCTGGCTCAGACTCTTAAAGGCATATCACTATTCAGTAGCACCTCAGTAGGCTGAGGATCAAGTCTCCGGCACATGGGCCTTGGTGGTCATTCATGGCAGAGATTCGAAGTGTGGAACACTGCGTGGCAGACAAGAGTGGTTGAGTGAATAGGAAGAGATAAAGTACTGGTGGCTCTCCAATCTCTTCTTTCTACTGAAGCCATCTGGAATGAGTGAGGGAGAGGAAGTGAAATTTACGCGATTTATATTTTGCCTCCCTATAGACCTTTGCGTCATGTATGAAGTGTTTTATAAAACCAAGGATATGTTTTATAGAGCGTGGTATGGTACGGTGGGAGGGGGGGACCTCAGCGGGTCCATGCTGAGGCATCCCTCCCCTCTCAAGGTACCAGCCACACAATGGACA
This sequence comes from Montemys delectorum, assembly GCA_019843815.1. Classification (NCBI taxonomy): domain Eukaryota; kingdom Metazoa; phylum Chordata; class Mammalia; order Rodentia; family Muridae; genus Montemys; species Montemys delectorum. Next base: position 13,183 of record JADRCD010184657.1, read on the forward strand.
GGTCTAGTATAGAAGAGAATTTATTTAGGGGCATTGGAAGCAGAGTTGAGAAGGGAGTAGAGGCAGAGAAAAAGAGCGGGGAGAGGGGGAGAGAGAGAAAGGGAGGGAGAGGGAAAAGAAAGGCCCACCAGGAACACATGGAGAGAGAGGGGGGAGGGGGAATGGGAGAGAGGGAGAAGGGGGTCAGAGAGAGAGAAAAGGGGCAGAAAGTCAGAGAGAGGAGGGGCCAAACAGTCCCTTTTATAGCAAGCCAGGCCTACCTGGCTGTTGCTAGGTAACTGTTGGGCAGAGTGTAGAAGGAATGCTAACCATGTGCCAGCCTGGTGTCCTCAGAGGCCAGATAAGAACATCCACCTGAGAGTGTGAGCCACTCTGTGGGAGCTGGGAATCAAACCCTGGTCCTCTGCTTCTAGCTGCTGAGTCATCTCTCTAGCTCCACATTCTAGTGAATTTTAAGCAGGGATCACATTTGTGTTTTTTTTTTTTTTTTTTAGAAAACCTAAAGTGGCAGAATAGTTTGGGGTAGAATAGTTCCAGGGCCTGGTGGGAGGCAGGGCAGATGGTGTCCAGATGCTACAGCTCTGGGCAGGTCCAACTGGGCCAACAGCATCCAGATGGTGTGAGGTATTTAGAACTGTCACTGGCAGGACACTGTGGTGTCATGCCCCCAGGGGCTTCTGTCTTTCCATTCATGTTAATTGAGACCCTGGATCCCATATCCTGGACAGCGTGCTGGTGTGCAAGCTTGGCCCCATAGGCATCCTGCAGAGGTCAGGACAGTGAAGCTCGTTTCGAGAAACAGCTTCCTGGCTGTTGAGATGGACGGCAGGAGAAGGAGCCTGGTGCAAAACCTGACTTGACGATCGAGGTCCCTTATGGCAGAAGGAGGGAACTGACCTCTGGTTTCCATCCGTGTGCCATGGCCCATGCATGTCCTTTGCCTCCGTATCCCAAATTGATAAATGAATGTTAAAAAGAAAAGAAAAACAGTAACCTCAACGGCTCATCAATATGTCATCTTTTTTTGAGGCGGGGGGCGGGGAGGGAATGTATTCATGCCTAGGATTTTATGTATAGTGTGGTCTGTCCAATGCAGGGTAGGGCGTGTTTAGCTAGTAGCTATGTGAGCTACTGGTGGGCATGTTTGTTGCCATTTCCTAGGGAATACAAAGAAGTATGTTCTTTGGAGCGTATACCATCCAACATGTAACCTTCATGGCTGACAAGCAGAACTGAACACGGTGGAACCTGAAAGGCCATAAGTGTCCCTCCACAGTGGACACACCAAGGGACCAATACAACCACTGAGTGTAGGAGGCTAAAGTCAGTATAACTGGCCTCCCACCTCCAGAGACAGCTTGCTGGGGACTTCTGTCTCTGTGGTCTCTAACCCAACGGGGAGGGATCTGGTGGCTGCTTACGCTTTCTGTTTCATAGTTGTAGCTACACAGCCTCACCTTCCACCCTACCTTGTCTGCTAGGTAGGACTGTGGTGATCCTGTTGTTATCCCAAGGCTCTGGCCAGGCCTCTGCGATAACAGGCAAGGTCTCAGGTTTGTCTGGAACTCGGGTCTGTGTGTTGCCGATCATGGTGTAACAGAAAAATTGGACAAGGTAGAGAGGACTCTAGGGTGAGGCGGTCTAGGCACTTCTCTTGGTTATAGCCATGTTGCTGTGGATGGCAACACCGATAGGTGGGACCATAATGGGAAGGGGTGGGCCATGGAGATTAGCTGTGAGTCTCCCCACCCACGGCTGAGTATACTAACCTCGTTTTCTATTATGCTGTACGCAACTCCCGGTAAAAGTGCAGGTCAGACTGAGCTTTGTTTCTGTCTCCGTTGACCACAGACTTCAGAGAACCTATAGTCCAGGGCTTGGGACATAGTTAAGTCAGTGAGGACCAGAGTTCCATCCCTAGAATCTAGGTAAAGATGCCTGTAATCCCAGCAATCGGGAGGTAGAGACAGGCTCATCTCTGGGGTTTACTGGTCAACTAGTCTGAGCTATAGGGTGACTTCCTGGCTAGTGACAGACTGTCAAAAAACAAAACAAAACAAAACAACATCAACGACAACAAAACCACAGATGGATGGTACCCGAGACACAAGACCCAGACAAGTTCCCTGAGGCTCACACATTTGTAGATGCAGCTCTTCCACCCCCAGGATGATGACTAGGTAGGTAGGGATGTTTTCCTCAAGGCTAGTGACCTGGGTTTGACCCCTGGCATGGAAGGAGGAACCAGTTCCCTCAAGTTGTCTTCTGACTTTCATGTGCATCCTGGGGCATTCTGGCAGGCGCACACATACATACTAAATAAATAAAAGTAAACTTTTTTTTTTTCCAGAGAGAAAGAAAAGCTATGGTTCCCGATGAGGATGGGAGGGGCTGAGGGGCATCCTGTGTCATGCATGACATTTTCCGGAGCCCGTCAAATATGAAAAAAACTACATCATTCCCACTGATAAAGCTGGCCTTCTAGGAGGTGACCTTGAGCAGGAACATTGGGTAAGATGAGAGCTCTTTGTCTATTGTTTCCAGAGCCATTGAATTCACACACACACACACACACACACACACACACACACACACACACACACACACAGAGACAGAGAGAGAGACAGAGACAGAGAGACAGAGAGACAGAGAGAGACAGAGACAGAGACAGAGAGAGAGACAGAGAGACAGAGAGAACAAACCTAGCTCTGGTTGAGGTTTGAGATGAGTCTGAGATGAGCGCTCCGATGCATCGTTTAACTCATTATACTGAATGGGCCAAGGCTGGTGGGCTGCTGTGCCAAAGCTCTACTAGAACGAGGTGGGAGCTATTTCTGTCCCTTCTGGCTTGAAGTTCTGTGCACAGATGATGCCAATAAAACTTCCCTGGGAGGCTGCTGCCATGGCCACTGGAAATGGTGGCAGATTAAGCATCTTAAAATTCGATTGTGAAATCAATATGCCAATTACAGTAGTTAAACCTCTGCAGAGCCAAGTTCCTTTTTCTTCCCTGGTGGCTGCATGGCTCAGGATTCAGGGCTGCATTAAGGTGTCACCCAAGGCCAGGCTTGCGGTTTCCTCGGTCTCTGTTGGGAGTTCTATATTTTCTTTCTGACTTCTTTTGTCTCTCATGAAAAGCGGTTGTTAAAAACTTGCACTCCGGTGTTGGGAATGGGGCTAGGAGGTCCAGTCCATTCTGAGCCATAGTATTTCCTCCATAGACTAAGGGCTCCATAGCCTAAGCACATATATTGCTTCCTATAAGAGGTATATCCTCTTTCTCTTGGTATATAGCAGAGTCCTCAAAAACACAGTGGCTAAAAAAAATATCCATCATTTGTGTGGCATCTGATACATGGTTCTTACACTCAGGGCTGGTGTTTTAGTTACTTTTCTGCTGCTGTTATAAGACATCATGACCAAGGCAAGTTATAAATGAAAGTGCTTAATTGGGTTTATGGTTTCAGAGGGTTAGAGTCCGTAAGAGAGGAACAAAGTAATGGTGGCAAGAATAGTTAAGAGCTCACATCTCAATTCGGAAGGAGGAGGCAGAAAACACACTGGGACTAGCACAAGTCTTTTTAAACCTCGATGTCTGCCCCTAGTGACACACCTCCTCTAACAAGGCCACATCACCTACCTAATCCTTCCCAAACAGTTCTAACTGGGGATCAAGTATTCAAACATATGAACCTATGGTGGCCATTCTCATTCAAACCACCACACTCTACTCTCTGGCCTCTCAGGGCTCACAACTACATCACGATGCAATACTCGTTTACTCCATCTTCTAAAGTCCTCGTAGTCTTTCAGTCTCAACATTGCTTAAAAGTCCAGATCTACTTATTTATTTTATATATGTGAGTGCACTGTACGCTGTCTTCAGACGCAGCAGCAGAAGGCACCGCATCCCACTACAGATGGTTGTGAGCGGCTGTGTAGTTACTGGGAATTGAACTCAGGACTATCTGGAAGAGCAGTCGATGTTCTTAACAGCTGAATCATCTCTCCAGCCCTGTCAGAGGCCTCTTTAACCACAGAGGAAGATTCCACATCTCTCTTACTCAGGTAGCTTTCATGACTAAAGGAAGATCCATGTGGAGGACGCTGCCATTTTTTGTTACCCATTTAGTGTGAACCCTGGGCCCTCAAATTGAATCACATTTGCAGCAGCTTTGATTAGTCATTGCCTTTTAGAAGAAGACAGTCCTTTAGGCTTTTCCTTTTCCCAAGTTGTAAGCTTAGCTGGGTGGGGTCTTACCCTGAGACCACCCATCCTTTTGTTTCAGTGACATCAGACTTCTCTTTACTTCTGTCTTTCAGCACTAGACTTGCTACAATATTGTTTCCTTCTATTGTCTCTCAGTATTAGACTTACTGCAGCATTGTTTCTTTCTACTTATGTCTCTCAGCATCAGACTTGTAGCAAACAACATTATTTCCTGGTGCTCTTTTGCTCTTCAAACTGTACATTTTGTATTTCTTTTTGTCCTGTGTAGAGAGCCACACCCGAGCTGGCTCAATCGCCATTACAACATGGCGCCGGCATCGGGTGTCTTCTCCCTGTAAACAAGTAGTCTGCGCATGTGCTAAGGGCCAGAGCGCGCCAAGTCACAGCCTATCCCGGGGCATCACATGAGGTAATGAGCAAACAGCCAATCAGAAATGAACATGCTGCTCCAGGGTATATATAAGCAGTGCCTTTTCGGGGTTTGGGGTCTTCCTCTTAAAGATGCAATAAACGCTTGCTACAGAAGGATCCTGGTGTCCGCGTGCATTCTTGCTGGCGAGACGATTGCGAGGATCACAGTCCTGCATTCTTTTTTTTTCTTCATTGTAGGCATGCACAAGAGTGATTAGTAATGATCACAAGACCTAGCCAATATTAGGGTACCCTGAAATCTCCTCCACTAAAGAAATTAGTCTATTATATTTTGGTCTTCAGTAAATTCTTAGGATAAGGATAGAAGACAGCCAGGTTTTCTGCTAAACTATCACATGAATGGGCTCTGGGCCAGTTACTGTTAAAGCCCCCACTTCCCTCTTATCTTTCACTCATCTTTGTTGTTAACTTGACTACATCTGGAATCAACTAAAACCCAAGCAGCTTGGCACACCTATAAGGGATTACCTTGATTGGGTCATTTGAGATGAGAAGAGGCACCTTAAATCTGGGCCACACCTTCTGGTGGCAGCCTACAAGAAAGGACACGGGGGAAGGAAGCTGTAGCTTTCTGTCTGCTTGCCTTCACTTTTCCTGGCAAGCTCATCTATCCTGTTACTGAGGCATTTCTTTGCTGCTGTTTGAAACTACTTTGTTGCGATCCCAATGTATGTAGTCTGAAGGCCAGCTGGAATCCCTGGGGACCTCCAGCACCAGACTGGCACTGCTGAGACATCTAGTCTTGTGGACTGAACAACTACCAGAGGATTCTTGGCCTTTCCATTGGGAGCCTTTGTTAGACTACTAGGACCACAGCCTGTAAGGCACACTAATACGTCTCATATGTATTTATATCTAACAGTTTCGTTCCTTTATAGAGAGCTCTGTCTAACACAGATGGCCTAAGACAACCTTGGCTAGGCCTGATCATGTAGCTGTGGTCAGATGGTAGGTCATCGTTCTTTAGAGGCCCCCTTTTCAAGTCTGGAAGAATGTCAGTCCATTGGCTGGAATGAAGGACACTGGGTTGTGAATCTTCCTTCCCCAGGGGCAGCCAGGCTTGTTCCCAGGTCAGTGGCTTGACAGGCTGTGTGTGTGTGTGTGTGTGTGTGTGTGTGTGTGTGTGTG